>JANZLD010029371.1:0-10207 GCA_026413575.1 Erythroxylum carthagenense
CTCACTTTTCCAGTGTTACATTTATATTGTTACCTTAGATAATATTTAGATGTGTGCCATTTGGCAGGACCCTGATCAAATGGTGATTTATCAAGTGTGGAGGGAGCGGAACGCTCGCATTTATAAGCAAGTGAAAAGAAGCCCTTATGAGTTGGCGAACTGCATCGTTAACTTGATACAGGAGGCCATCATTGTAAATGGTAAACAGGACTCTTTACAACTAACCTTGAGGAGACGCTGGTATTTATAGTCTATGTAATTTGTCTGGGCTGTTCTGTGTGATTTGAGAAAGTGGGGTTGCATACCTCCTCTGTTGTCTGCCTTGTAGGTGTTTTTGTTTCTGTACATTGTAGATTTTTCTGTTTATATTTAATATAGTTCTTAAAATTTCAAAAAAAAAAAAGCCATCGACATCATCGTCAGTGTCTTCCAGCGAACAAGCACGATCACGAGCCGCATGTTCATAGTCTTTGAGTCCTTATGGTGAAATGAGAAAAAATAAACGAGTTCCGATACCAAAATATTGTACAAAGAAGTCTAGTTATATTTTATTGTTTATGAACTTGCTTCCTGATTCCATCGAAGCACTGTTTTTGATCCAGGATCAGTCAATACAACCTCTGGGCCTTCCGCAACTTCTGGTTCAAGTCCAAATGCTATCCGCTGGGATCGACAAACATTTCTATCATGCAATATACTATAGTAATATCACACAATATGTTTTATTCACATACTTTGATTGTTGAGTCCGTAAAATCTTCAGAAACGTGATCGTAGATGTAACCTTACTTGCATTTTCTCTTTGACATTCTTTCTAATAGCTGTTGAAGCTCATTTATCATGCCCTTTGGACTGCTGATTATCATCAAAGTGTGTGGGTTAAGATCGGGGGGAATGTTAATCCGCTGGTTGACCAGAATTGTCCGTTCTTCAGAACCTCGGTTTCTGCTGCTCAGAGGTGGTCGTTAAGATAGAGATATTCAGAGAGGACAGTACGATGGAGAATGACAAAAGTAACTGACTTTAGATTTTGTTGAGATATAGTGGTTCTTAGTTGATCAAATCTCGACTTAAACAATCTCTCAACAACTTTCTTGCAGTTGCTCTTTTGTTTCCATTAATGGGTACTGAAGTTGTCACTAGATATGAGGGACATTTGAACATGTTTAGATTATGGTGTTTACTCGCTACTATAATGCCTAAATTTAATGTGTTTTTTTTAATAGCTACATAAGGCAAGTGTTTCTTGTGGGCATGTAGCCTTATACGAAGGAACATTTTCTTCAATTATTATGGTCATATTCTATTCTTGGCTGAACTCAAGTAAGCACGTTTTCTTCATAAACAAATTTAAGTTAGGCGGTTGGGCGGATTAGATTGGATTGATAATAGAAATGACAATGAATCGGATAAGACTTGAACTTTTTAAGGTTATGCCAAAAAAGTTACAAGCTTAAATTCTTAGCTCCGAATATAAGTTTGATCAGATTCGGACCTAAGTAATTTGTTGTAAATTTACTTTTTTATAAAATTAATAAAAATGTAGAATCCCACTTTGCAGGCCAATCTTTCTTCATATTTCTATCTCCATCTTCTTCCCCTTCCATCTTTCTCCAGCTGACTGGTTTACTTCCACCATTTTCTCTTAATTTCCGGCCATCTCCTTCACTCTCCTCCCTCCTCCTCTTTCATCTGCATCTGCCCTTGTACAGGGGCTGTGCAGTCATTTCCATTTTCCAAATCTCCCGCCCTATATCTTTACCATAAACACACCCTACATTTCCTACACTGCCTACTGGAAAGCAGCCTCCTATCCAAATCAAGAAATTCCACCTCGATGATAGAACTACACCCTCCCAAACTTTCTGATTTTTCCCATCTACCCTCACACTTTTCCCCATCCTCCACTGCAACTCCCATTCCTGCTCCACCGATCCACAACAATGCAATCCATTCTTTCCCATCAAAAGCTTCTTCAGCCCAGTCATCCTTCCCTCCACTTACTAAAAACAACTCACCCTTAGCTTCAGAGTTTCCTCCACTTAAACTAGACCCAATAGAAGGTGTATCTTCTATAAGAGCTAGGAGGACATGGAAACAAGTTGTTGGAGATAAGACTGAGTCTTCTTTGGTTTTTTGGCCCCCAGTGGAGTTGGAAGGGAAACTTATAGTAGCTCCTCCACTAGAAACTCTACAGGAAGGAGCTAAAATGTGGGTGTCTACTCTAGTTGGTATTTCATGGATAAAAGACCCGCATTTATAGTGATACAAGCTTGCACTCAAAGAAATTGGAAAGGGAGAGGCTTAATGGAGGTAATGCTCATAGAGGAAGATAATTTTATCTTCACTTTCTCCTAAAAAATAGAAGCTCAAAAAATAATTGAAGATAGTCTTTGACATATTTCCCAACTTCCACTCTTTCTTCAAAGTTAGCAACCAGGAATGGAACTAGAGAAAATCAAGGTTAAAAACATACCCTTATGGGTCAACATTTACAATATACCTCTAGAATATTGGACTACCAAATGATTGAGCATGCTAGCTAACTTTATGGGGAAACCTATATGCATGGACGAGAACACAGCGATGAGGAAAAGGGTCAGGTTTGCAAGACTGTGTGTAAGTATGGACATCTTCCAAGAAATGAAGGATAGCATTCCTATTTTAAGGTTGGCAAATGAGCACTCACTAAGAGAAGATAGAGTCATGGTTACATACCAATAGAAACCTTCATTGAAAGCTCAAGGAAAGGCATGAAAACCTACTGGAAAAATGTTCATAAGTGGAGATTATTGGGAGGTGATTGGTACAGAAGGCATAACTTGGACAACAAGGAGGAAGAGAAGGCTGAATAGATAGAAGACAATCCTATTCCAAGTCAATTGGAAAAGGATCCCCTTAAAAATGGGGAATATAACCAAGGAAAACATGGCCAAAACTTGGATAAAGGAAGAGGAGCATAACTGATTCCTTTAGCGAACAAAGAAAATATTCAGATGGACAAGGAAGATAATGGACAGGAAATTGGTGATACAAACACAGAAGAAGGGGAATCAAATCCTCAATACCATCAAAAGGTGAAACTCAAAAGGATGAATAGGTGGCCTCAAGGAAAAGTAATAGGAGCGCAGTAGGAAAGGCTCCAAGGGTAAGAACAATATTCTATGGCAGTAATAGTTTGGAATGTATGTGGAATAAATAATCCCTCTAAGCTGAACACTTTAAGGGATTTTGTCCTGAAGGAGAAGCCTTAGGTCTTTTGTCTTTTGGAAACTAAAATTAGGGAAATAAATTTGAACAAGTTATGTTGCTTGCGTAGGAAATGGCAAATTTTATCAAACCATCACAGCCATGCCTATGGGAGAATTATTATTATCTATGAGGAAGACTTAGTGGAGGTGAATGTCATTGAATCAAATCAGCAGTACATTCACACATTGATCTACTTCAGGTTGGAAAATTCTAAAGTGTTTGCTACTTTTGTGTATAGTCTTAACCTTGGTTTTCAAAGGATTGAACTATGGAATACTATCAGCCGATTAAAGAACTCGATAAACTCACCATGGTTAATATGTGGTGATTTTAACACCATTTTATCCAGATCAGAAGCAAAAGGTAATTGAAACTTACATAACTATTTAGACATGTATAATTGTATGCAGGACGTAGAGTTAACAGATCTGAAATTAGAAGACCATGAGTTCATATGGTCTAACAAACAGACTTCTACTTGGCATATTAGAAAAAAGCTGGACAGGGCTTTAGTGAATGTGGATTGGATGCATTCTTTCCCAAGAAACACATCAAAATTTCAAGACCTGGGCATCTCTGATCATACTCCTATACGGATAGACAATATGTTCAACTCTGTAAAAGTCAATCACATGTTCATGTTTAATAATTTCTCGGCAACTATGGAGGGTTTTGTGAAGCTATATCGCAGGGTATGGAGCATGTTTGTTTTGGAACAAAACAATACATTTTCCTCCAAAAACTGAAATCTATCAAGCATGAGTTGAAACTTCTCAATTCTAAAAGAGGACAGAATCTTACGAAGGCAATTGATAAGGCTAGAGACAAATTATCAGCTATACATACAGCATTGGCAGAAACTCCCATTGATGAGCCACTAGCCTTGGCAGAAAAGATAGCTTTAAAGGAATATTTACAATTAATGGATAACCAAAATTCTCTTTTGAAGCAAAGATCTAGAGTATCTTGGCTAAAGGAAAGGTGATAGATGCACCAAATTCTTCTTTAATTTAGTGCAAGCAAGAAAGAATATTAATAAAATCACCTCTATTACAACTGAAGATGGGGAGATAGTGGCTGGACAAGAAGGATTAGCTAAGGAAGCATTCCTTTACTATAGGAATCTCCTAGGTACAAAGGTAACACCTTTTGAAATAGGAGATAACCTTAGGAAGTTTGTTTCTGCATGAATTATTGAGGATATTGTAACATCCCATCACCGATGGAAATGGTAAATTGGTCATTTGGGACGGGCTAGGAGTTTAGAATATATATTTTGATATGTTTATACATTTGGCCTCTACATATAGAGGAAATATGCTTATACATTGGCCTCATATAGAGAGGAATGATACATTTTGCACATGCACATATTTGTACATGCATTCATGACATTTCCCGGCATCTGGGTTTTAAATATGAGTTATTTTGTGAATTATGAGATAATTGTGTTTGAAAATTTGAATTGGAATGCTTTAGGAGTGATTTTCAGTTGTTAGTAACTCTTAGAAATTTTCTAAAAATTTTGGGAGAAAATATCCGGACAGGAAAATTTTTCGAGTGATGGACTGATTGACTTTATGGTACTGAAATAACTGTCTAATGGCAAGAAAAAATTAGACGCATGATTTTAGAATTTATAATGTCGAGCCATTAGAATTTGGAGACAAATTAGACTGGAAATAGATTTGAAAAGAGAAAGAACTTTAAAAATATTTGAGGAAAAGACAAGTGGCAAGTTTCTAGGTTTGATAGCATGTTGATCAACTTAAATGCCTTTAGTCTTCGGCATCCCCCTTTGGAAAACACCAAAAATCTCTTTGGCAGCAAATCATTTCCTCCATTTAGGGCATATCTTATTCCTCCTTCGTTAGCCTTTAGTTTACCCTCTCTACAAGACCTTTTGTTGTCCACTTGCTTGCTTCTTCTTTCTTGTTTAATACCAACTAAAACCCTTGAGAGATGATGATTTGTGAGAGGGGAAGAGATGATCGTGGGTGTCAGTGAGAGGTAAAGAGTTAGAGAAGTTTTTTGGAGTTTTGAAGAGTTGGAAGCTTGAGTAGGTAAGGAAATTTCTTATATGTTGTTTATTTAGTAGTTAGATGCATTTATGGTTTTAATTGTTAAAGATTGTGGTAGTTTAGGTTGAGTTATGGCTGAAATTTGGAAGAGAAAATGTGAAAAAAATGTCGGTGAAGAAGGTCTGAAACTCGCACGTTGTGGCGTGTCTGCGCCAAGACGCGGCGAGAATTAATGTTCTCGCCGTGACGAGCTTTTAGAAATTCGCCGCTGCAAGCTACTCTCGTATGCCGCGGCGAGCATCTGCTGGCCGCGATGAGCCCCTGTTCTCTGAACTGATATGTTTTAGTATTTCGGACATAACTGATAATGTAGACCTCCAAATGAAGTGATTTTTGATTCGTTGTAATCTAAAGAAAGAGGTCTACAATTTATGTGAAGAAAGAAAGTTTGAATCCAGATGTTTAAGATTTCAAATCTTGAATGAAAGTTGGGTATAGATTTCTATTTCAACCTAAGAATAGTTTCATGATATTTGGAGTTTAACTTTGGGGCTTCTGAAATAAGTTCAATATTTTTGGGGTTTTTAGAAACATATTAAAATGGGTGAATTTGATCAAATTCAAGATGACATTGGTTTTGAGGTTTTTCTTGAGAATGTTTTAGTGTTGTATGATATGGTAAATTGGGCTGAATCTTAGGAATGAAACTTGTGAAGTTTCCATGATCTTCTACTGAAATCAAATGTGTCATATTTGGACAATTGGGTGAAAATTTAGGTTTTGTCATAGAAAAAAGGGAAATTGTGGAATAGTGTTGGGAATGTCACGAACATGCATTGTACACTTTTGAATTTCAGCATGTGCATTTTTGAATCTTTCTGATTGTGCATTTGGTAATGTAAAGTGATTCTGACTATTATAGAAGCACCGTTGGAACGTCATCCCACGGACGTTTCTGGGACTTCCAGGCAGTAGCTCTGAAATTAAAGGTGAGTAACCTAAATGGTTGCTCAATCCTTAATTGTTTAAAGTTCTGCACCTATAACTCTGTGGAGAATAATGGTGAGTATGTATGAACTGTTTATGAATGAAATTCTGGACCGAAGGTCCGAGGGATTGGGAGTTTTGACATTGAAGTGTTATTTATCTGAGAATGTGAAACTTTCACGCTTACAATGTGATAAATTGTGACTGTGAGTTAATGTGAATAATTGAGAACGACTTGTCTGATTTCGATAAATTGGGTTTGATTGCAATGTGTTATCATACTATTGTGATAAATGAATTCCATGCATGATCAATTAATAACAGTTGTGACTGGAGCTGCCACCGAGAGCTACAGTTCAATGTTTAATGCGCCCGTAACGGGACAGTTTAGAGCTACAAGCTCAATGTTTAATGCGCCCATACTGGGATAGTTTAGAGCCTCAGGCTCACCGATTAATGCACCCATATTGGGACAGTACAGGTGCTCGGTCACAGCACTGAAATAAAATAGGAAAAATGTCATGTATTCATTTAATATGCATTTGATTGAATTGTGGATTGGGAAAAAGGTTAAATGCTTATATTTGTGTGATAATTGCTATGTGATATTTCTGAATGTGCTATTGTCATAATCTATGAATTCTTTGCGTAATAAATGAATTGAGTGAACCATCGATGATGGTTCCTCACTGAGTTCACAAACTCACCCAAAATTGCAACTTATTTTTCAGGATCGAGAGAGTAGACTCCTAGCTCCAGAGAGACTTTTCCTACCGTGTAGATCGTGTTGGCAAGAGAAGTCATGGCACACAGGTTGGTTAGCTGGGACTTTTTGGGGATGACTAGTTAGACTTTTGTATCAGTTTTTCTTTTGGAGTAATGTATATAGAAAGTGGAAAACTGATAGACATGTAAATTTTTGCTTTGATGACATTATATGAGAAAGCATTTTGGTTTCAAAATATAGTGATTTTATATTATAGTTTTATGAGTATGATGCCATGAGAGTAATGTAGTGACTACTCGTAGTTCTCCCTTAGTGTAGGATATGTATCGGAACAACCTACAGGCGTTCCGGTGTATACCCTACGGTAAGAGGGCGCTACAGATATGGTTTCCTTTTTAATCAGGCTAGTGACTGATCAAGAAATAGAGAGAGTGGTATTTGATATGAATGGCTCAAAAGCCCCGGGTCCGAATGGATTGAATGATTCTTTCTACCATAAATCTTGGAATATGGTAAGGGATAGTTAAAGAGGCAGTGCTTGAATTCTTCTAAAAAGGGGTAATGCTAAAGGAGATTAACAAGACCTTTATATGCCTAATCCCTAAGCAATTTAATCCTACCCTTTGGACTGATTTCAGACCTATTTCCTGCACTAATTTTATCTACAATATTATAGCAAAGATCTTGGCAAATAGGCTTAAGGAAGCTATTCAACCCCTCATCAGTGAAAACTAAGGAGCTTTCATGAAGAATAGGGATGTTGGGGATAATATCCTTATAGATTAGGAGTTATTGAAGGGGTACAATTGTAGAAAAATTCCTCATAACTGCACAATCAAAATGGACCTACAGAAAACATTTGATAGTTTGACTTCGAGCTTTTTACTATAAACTATGGAGGTTATGAGATTTCCTCAAAGGTTCTTAAAGTGAATCCGAGAATGCATTGCAATTACAGCCTTCGGAATCCTAATAAATGAGAGTCTATAGAGATTTTTAAAGGTAAAAAAGGACTTAGGCCAGGGGATCCATTGTGTCCTTACCTATTCTTAATTCGTATAGAGGTGCTTACCTAAATTCTGAAGCATAATTTGATAGAAGATCCAGGCTTCAAATATCACTCCAAATGTAAGAAAAATTCACTAACTAGCTTATGTTTTGCAGATGATCTAATCCTCCTAAGCAAGGAGAATGTTCACTCAGTCACACTACTGATGCATACTCCTAAATTTTTCAAAGACATGTCGGGGCTAAGTATAAATCTTCAAAAGAGCTACTTTATCCTTTCAAAAAGTGTTGCCCATTTAGCAGATGCTTTGAAACAAGTAACTGGAATCGAAATAAAGGCGCCTCCTCTCCTTTATTTGGGTATACCTATCTGTTCTAAAAGACTAAGGTACCGTGAATGCATCCCTCTAATTGAAAAAATACAGAAACTAGGTTCATAGACAAATAGAACTCTTTCTTATGGAGGGAAACATCAGCTATTAAAGTCTGTTATTTCATCAATGCACAATTACTGGTTTTCCTATCTCTTTCTATCCAAAGGGGTTACCAAAGCAATTGAAAGAATGATTAAACAATTTCTATGGGGGGATAGTATTGGTAAAAAAAGGGAAAGTTTAAGTCAATTGGAAGAGAATTTGTCAACCAAAAGAAGAGGGGGGATTGGGGCTGGAGTCAATTACCAAGAAGAATCACTTACTCATGACTAAAAGGATTTGGAGAATACTTAGTGATAAGCAATCTATGTGGATAAAATGGATTCATGTTTACATATTGAAAGAGAGGAGTTTCTGGGCTTTAACTCCCAAAAACAGTTATACTTAGTTCTTCAATCAAATTTTGAAAATGAAGAGGATGTACGACAACATATTTCTTCCCAAGTAGGTGATGAAGAAAGATTTTTTCTGTGGCATGATAATTGGACTGAACAAGGAGCATTGATCTAAAATTCAATGGCAAGAACCTTACTGGAAAGGTTTCCTAGGAAAACCAAGCTTAAGAAAATCATAATAGGTGGAAGAAGGTTACTATGAAATCAAAATACTGTCTATTCCACAAATCCGAAGGCCTGGAGAAAAGGATAATTATTTATGGAAGGGGATTCCAATTTCAGGAATCACTTTGCAGGAAGCTAAGAAATTGATGGTGGAGACATTGAATCGAATAGAATGGTATTCTATGGTTTGGAACAAGTTTCTCAGACCTAAAAATAGTATTCTGCTATGGCTAGTAATGCTGAACAGACTCAGTACTATAGATAGGCTACAATTCATGAATTTCTCAAAGATGTGGATTTTTTGTAATCTAAAGGAAGATAGTAGAGACCATCTTTTCTTTGAGTGTGATTACTTGTTAAGTCATTTTAATTGCATATATTTTGGGCGTAATTGTTGTCGATGTGTTGAAATTATTATCCGAATTAAATGGAATTGTTCTATAATTTTTTACAGATAGTTTTCAACACTCTAAGGATTAAAAAGGACCAAAAAAGCGCAAAAGAAAGAAAGAAATTCGAAATCCCCCAATCTGGCCGAAATTCAGATATTAGGCGTGGGCACGCCTAAGGATGGAATCTGGAGTCTGCAGAAATTTCAGAATTTGTTTCCAATTACAACACAACCTCTCAAGATCTTCTTGCCCTCTTTTCAAGAATTCTTCCACCGAAATTAAAAGACCACCTAATCTGGAAAAAATCAAGGGAAGATAATGAAGAGATACACATCAAATAGGGAAGGGGATGATTGCCGCCTATATATATATGTATTAGGGTAAAAGAGGAGGGGAGCATTAGGAGGCTATCGTAGGTTAGGTTAGGTTTTAGATTTCTGCACCTTTTGGTTTTGTTCTTTTATGATTTCTGCACCTTTTAGAGAGGATTTTCGTAGCTTTCTTTTAAAGACCAGGGATGAAGGCTATTTCTTTTGTTATTTTCTTTGATTTCAATTCAAGTATGAGTAGTTAAATTTTCTTATCTTGGTTTAGTGATCCATGTTACATGTTATTTTGGTGAGATTATTTGGATGTTTTTCATGATTGTTAATGAACATTGAATATTTTCATATCTATTCTTTCTAATTGGATTTGTTGGTTTCTAGGAGCGCTACTAGAGATTAATTGATTCAACCGCTAGATTAACAAAATATGACATTCAGTTTCGGTAATCATAAGTAGCAATTAGGATTAACTTCTCTACGTTAGAGTCGAAAAATTCTAA
>JANZLD010029384.1:0-10206 GCA_026413575.1 Erythroxylum carthagenense
CTAACTAAATGCTCCTTTATACCTTGAGAAAGGATATAGGTTTATTAGTGCCACTGCTTTCTTAGCCTGCATTCAATTCATTCCATGCTGTGCAACTCTTCCTTCTAATTGAGTGAATCCCTATCCCTAGTTTTAATCATTAATTAAACCAATTTCCTGATTGCTTATTTGTTTGTTGCAATTCAATTAATCAACCAACTCCAATTATTTTACACTTTTCTGTCGATATAATGCAATTAGTTGGGTCAAAGTTGACTCGTAGATAAATTGGTCTTTGAGGGAGACGACTTTAGAATATTCACTGTGCGGGTACTAGGACGATTCTGTGCGCTTGCAGAAAGTAATGATCAACAATAGCAAAAAAATTGTGAACAATAAAAAATAATAAACAGTAGCAAAACAAATCAGAAAAAAACCACTGAAAACATGTTGAGTTACCTACTTTAAACCTTAAGTAGATTTGAAATATGTTCTTTGAGCTCTTGGGTTTTTTGTTGAGTTTTACAATATGTTGAGTGTCTTTCTTTGATTCTTAGTTTACTTTCTTGTTTGTGCCTTTCTTTGCTTCCATTACATTGAATTGGACAATCTTGCATTCATATTGTTCAATTATAAACAAAAATAATTGCATACACATCTTTTCCGTCTGTGTATTAGCATGCTATTTTATTTCTGTACGTGCATTACTTTGCTTTTAGAATTGTTCTTATTTCGTTTCTTGTTAGGATTTACTTGTTCTTTCCAAATAAATTTGTGTTGCTTGTTGTTTGCTTAGTTTTGTTGAATTGGTTTCTAAAAAGTAACTTAAAAGACATCAGTTGAGAGGTAAAAGACAAGAGGGTGAGATTATATAGTGAAAAGCCACTAATATTGTGTGAAAACACGAGTGTACAATCTGATTTTGAGGGAAACACGTGAGGGAGTGATTGTGAGGTCCTTTCTAACATTTTCTTACAGGTTTACACCATGTCTAAGACAGATGATAAGGTTGGTAATGGTGATGGGAAGTCTAACGAAGGAAAAGGAAGTGACAATGAACAACAAAATCAAAATTTAGAGATGTCAATGACAAGTTTGAAAGATAAGATAGATTGATCAAAGCTTTGCAAGAGTTTTCAATTAATAATGCACCAAGAGAAAGAGCTTCAATTACAGCTCGAAATCCCCAAAACTATGAAGAAGTTGTTGGTTATGAAGAAGATGATGAGAGGGGGGGGGGGGGCATGAAGTTCGAAACAATGGAAGAGGAGGAAGAGGAGATAGAGGCCGAAACAGAGGAGGCCATATGGGGAGAGTTGAAAGGGGCAGAGATGAGGAAGAATTTGAGAGACTTGATAGAAATATAGGGAGCATCAAAATGAAGATTCCTTCTTTCCAAGGGAGGAATGACGCAATAGCCTACTTGCAGTGGGAAAGGACAGCAGAGATGATATTTGCTTGCCACAACTACTCAGAAGAAAAGAAGGTGAAGTTGGCAGCAATTGAGTTCTCTGACTATGCAGCTGTTTGGTGGGATCAACTACTTCTGAATAGAAGAAGGGCTAGTGATAAACCTGTTGAAACATGGGAGGAGATGAAGTCTATCATGAAGAGACGTTTTGTGCCTAGTTACTACTACAGAGAGTTGCACCAAAAACTCCAGACTTTGAGACAAGGTACTAAGAGCGTTGAGGACTACCACAAAGAGATAGAAATGGCTATGATAAGGGCTGATATTGAAGAAGAAAGGGAAGTCACTATGGCTCGGTTTCTTGCTGGTTTGAATAAGGAGATAGACAAAATTGTAGAGTTGCATCCCTATGTGGAGCTTGATGAAATGGTCAACATGGCCATGAAAATTGAAAAGCAATTGAAGTGTAAAAGCTTTAACAAGGCTTACAATTTTGGTTTATCAAGTTCTTGGAGTTCCAAGTGGCCTAAGAAGGAAGAAAAGGGCAAGGACAAGTCCAATGACTATAGGGACAAGTCCAAAGATAAGGGGAAAGCCTTTAAAGGTACGAATTCTCACCCAAATATTGTTAATGCATCTACTAAGCACAGGGATATTAAATGCTTTAAGTGTTTAGGATCTACTCATATTGCTTCATAAATGCCCAAATAGAAAGGTTAAGATTTTGAGAGATGATGGGGGAATTGAGTCCCAGGAGAGTGATGGAGAAGAAATGCTTGAGCTTAAGGATTGTAGTGATGTGTAGGTAGAGAAACCTGTCCAAGCCGAAGCCCTTGTGATTAAGCATGCTCTCAATATGCAGGAGAAGTTAGAAGTAGATGAGCAGAGGGAAAACATCTTCCATACACGTTGCTTAATCAATGATAAGATGTGTATTACGATAATTGATGGACGGAGCTATACAATTGTAGCTAGTACAATTTTGGTGGAGAATTTGGGGTTGCCTATTGTTAAACATCCTAGCCCATACAAGCTACAATGGCTCAATGAATGCGGAGAAGTAAGGGCACACAAGCAATTGAATGTTGCATTCTCGACTGAGGGATATTCTGATGAGGTTTTGTGTGATGTAGTACCAATGTAGGCGGGTCACATATTGTTGGGAAGGCCTTGGCAATATGATAGGCATGTGATCTATGATGGCTACAAGAATAGGTACTCATTTAAGATGGGAGATCAAACCTATGTTTTGGCACCTATAAAACCAAAGGAGGTTCATGAGGATCAAATGAGGCTTGTAAAGGCCATGGAAGAACAAAAACAAAGGGAGATCGAGAGTTTGAAAAAAAAGAAAAGGAAAAGAAGCCATTCAAAAAAATAAAAATAAAGGCTCAATTGAGAGAGATTGCATGAGTGAGAAAAAAATAGAGGGAAGTGCAATAGAAAAAAGGAAAGTTGAGTGAAAAAAAAGTGAAAGAAAAAAGAGTACTTTCTTTGCAAAATCAAGAGATTTGAGACAAGTGTTGTACATACCTAAGCTTTTAATTTTGCTTAACTATAGAGAAATTCCTTATAATGGGGCTGATTTTGACTCTTCTGTACCTAGTGTTATTAAATTTGTTTTGCAGGCATACTCAGATATCTTTCCAGATGCGCTGCCTATGAGACTTCCACCTTTGAGAGGTATTAAACGCTAGATAGATTTTGTGCTAAGAGCTCATATTTTAAACCGCTCAACTTATAGGAGTAATCCTGAGGAGACAAAGGAGCTTCAAAAGTAAGTGGAGGAACTTTTAAAGAGGGGGCACATGAGAGAAAATTTAAACCCATGCGCAGTTCCAATGTTATTAGTTCCAAAGAAAGATGGAACTTAGCGCATATGTGTGTTGCAGGGCAATGAATAAGATAACGGTAAAGTATCGCTACCCAATTTCTGGATTAGATGATATGCTTGATGAATTACATGATGCTTGTTTCTTTACAAATATTGACCTTATGAGTGGCTATGATCAAATTAGGATGAAAGTAGGAGATGAATGGAAAACAACCTTTAAAACTAAACACGGTTTATATGAATGGTTGGTCATGCCTTTTGGTTTGACAAATGCACCTAGCACCTTCATGAGATTGATGAACCATGTTTTGCGTGAATTTATTAGCAAGTTTGTGGTTGTATATTTTAATGATATTCTGATTTATAGCAAAAGCCTTGATGAGCATGTTTTACATCTTAAATCTATACTAGAGGTGTTTAGGTGTGAAAAGATTTATGCTAAACTTAACAAGTGTTCTTTTTGTGTGGATAAAGTTGTATTTCTTGGCTTTGTTATTTCTACCCATGGTGTTCATGTTGATGAGGAAAAGGTTAGGGCTATCAAAAATTGGCCTACTCCTAAGTCTATTGTGATGTGTGTAGTTTTCATGGTTTGGTTAGCTTTTATAGTCGATTTGTGAAAGACTTTAGCACCATTGCTACGCCATTAATTGAAATTATTAAAAAAATGTTGGTTTTTAATGGAGTGAGGTACAAGAACTTGCGTTTATGCTTTGAAAGATAAGTTATGTTCTGCACCTATTTTAAGTTTGCCTAACTTCAATAAAGCTTTTGAGATTGAATATGATCCCTTCGGGATAGGTATCGGTGCTGTTTTGATACAGGGTAGGCGTCCCATTGCATACTTCAGTGAGAAGCTTCATGGACCATAACTTAATTATTCCACTTATGACAAGGAACTATATGCCTTAGTGAGAGCATTGGAAACTTAACAACACTATCTACAACCAAAGGAGTTTGTGGTTCATTCTGATCATGAATCACTCAAGCATTTGAAGGGCCAAGGTAAGTTGAACAAGAGAAATGTGAAATGACTAGAGCTCATTGAAACTTTTCCACATATGATCAAATACAAGCAAGGTAAGAAAAATGTCGTGGCTGATGCGCTATCAAGAAGGTACACTCTAATCAATACTTTAAGTTCTAAAATACTTGGATTTGAGTTTATTAGAGATTTGTATGCTTCGGGTTTTGATTTTGGGAATGTTTATGGTGCGTATGAACATGTTGCATTTCAAAAATTCTATAGGCATGATGGGTACTTGTTTAGGGAGAATAAGCTTTGTGTGCCTATTTGCTTTATGCGTGAAATACTTGTGCATGAATCACATTGTGGAGGATTGATGGGTCACTTTGGGGTGTAAAAAACATATGACATACTTTATGAACATTTTTATTGGCCTAACATGAGAAAAGATGTTGAAAGAATCTGTTCTAGGTGTGTTGCATGTAGCAAGTGAAATCAAAGACCCATTCACATGGTTTGTATACTCCTTTGCCTATGCTTAAGTATCATTAGACTGACATATCTATGGACTTTGTATTGGGGCTGCTTAGGACAAAAAAAAGATAGGGATAACATATTTGTGGTTGTTGATAGGTTTAGTAAAATGACACGCTTTATTGCATGTCATAAAACTAATGATGCCACTTATATTTCTGATTTGTTCTTTAAGGATGTTATGCGCTTGCATGGTGTTCCTAAAACCATTGTTTCAGACTATGATGTAAAGTTTTTGAGTCACTTTTGGCGTGTTCTTTGGGAAAAATTAGGAACTAAGTTTTTTTCTCTACTACTTGTCATCCTCAAACAGATGACCAAACTGAAGTGGTCAATAGAACTTTAGGATCTCTTTTGCGTGTTGTTATAGGAAAAAATCTTAAAACTTGGGAATAATGTTTGTCATTAGTTGAATTTGCATATAATAGGAGCATTCATTCTACTACTGGTTATTCATCATTTGAGATAATTTATGGAATTAACCCTTTGACGCCTTTGGATTTGTGTCTTTTGTCATTACATGAGTTATCTAGCAGAGATGGACAACACAAGGCCGAATTGGTGAAGAGCATTCATGAGAAAACAAGGCAGCAAATAGAGAAGTGGAATGAAGCAAATGCGCACAAGGCTAATCAAGGGTGCAAGTTGTTGAGGTTTGAGCTTGAAGATTGGGTTTGGGTGCATTTCAGGAAGGAGAGGTTTCCTAAGCAAAAGAAATCTAAGTTGGATCCTAGAGGAGGTAGGCCATTCCAAGTGCTCGAGAGAATTAATGATAATACCTACAGGATTGATTTTCCAGGTAAGTATCAAGTGTCCGCTACTTTTAATGTTGCCGATCTCTCTTCCTTTACTAATGTAGGGTTTGATTCTAGGACAAATACTTTTGAGGAGGGAGGGGATGATACAACCAGTCTTCGTTATGGAGTTCCACATCTTACACATCAACCTGATAAGCTACATATGCCAAGTGGTCCAATTACAATGCAACAAACTTTAAGGCTTAAACAAACAATGTAAGCTTTTGTTCAAGCCCAAAGCACAAGTCAAGTACATGAGGAGGCCAAAACATCTATAAAGGAACACCAAGGCACGCCCAAGCTTGTGACTTTATTAGAGAAGACATTGGAAGAGTCTAAAACTTATCCTTTTATGCGCATTTTTGATAATTTGGGGTTGTTATTTATTATCTCTTATTTTAGGCTCAAGGACTTATTTATGGGCTGTTCTTTTAGTTAGTAGCACATGTTTTATTTGTTTGGGTTATTTTGAGACTTATTTGTTTTAATGTGTTTAGCCCATTCCTAAAAGGACTTGGATCAGATTATGTTCAATGGGCTAGATACTCCTAGATTTGTTAGGATTAGACTAATTTTCATTAAACAGGCTTGCAAACCCATTCCTATTAGGGTTAGGATTCGGTCAAGGGTATTTATTCCTTATCATATCCTTCTAACCCTAGATTGGATGATTAATAAAATTTCAGAGTTGAATTCTTCAAGTGAGGCGTGAATGTCTTCATGGTTATTTCAAGAAATTGATTTACATCAATAAGTAAGTACTTGTAACATAAATTGATTTCTGATTTCTTTGGGATTGGGTCTCAAACTTATGATTTGGGTTTGATCTTGCATGTTCTTAGAATCGAAAGATTAGGGTTTTGATTCAATAGAATTAAGGGGTTTCAAGAACCTTGTTTTCTTGGAATTTCTGTATCACTATCGATGAATTATTGGTAGTAACCTTAAGTGCAGATGGTTTGTAGTTCCTATAGACAAACTATTTGAGTCAATTGAAGATTCATGAAGTGTTTTTATTCCTTATTTTGTTAACATGTTAACGAAAAAGGCATTAATGGAGTCAACCGGATTTATTAATTTGATACATAATGTCTTTATTATCATCTTGCAACATGTGGCTACTAAACCACTATATCGAGAAATGGGTGGAAGCAAACTATTAATTATAGACCCAGGTTGATAGTAAACATAAAGGGTGCGTCAAGCTACCGATATTAAACAAGCGCTACTTAAGAGGTAACCCATGAATTAGGATATATTTTGTTCCATTTTATTACTCTATTTCGTATTCTTTTTGTTTCTATTATAAGTGTTAGTATAGGATTTAATTGATTTTAATGTTTTAGGTCAAGATAAAAAGCATCCCTAGTTGATTTTGCATATTCGTCATGTTTTTAGTATGCGTGTTAAGTTTTGTAACTTTGCTTGACTAATTTTTAAATCTTTTAAACTATTTTTGGTATACATGGGCATGTACATGGTCTTGCATATGCTCGTGTATATAAAAATTTAAATTTAACATATTACACACAGTTACAAAGACTTATACAGTCTCTAAACATGATTGTGTGCATTTTGAAGTTTAAAAATTTGTCACACATGTTCATAGAGACCTACACGATCATTATATACACCTGTGAATACTTACATGGTAAGTCACACGATTGTGTAAGTTCGTAAAAACTTACATGCTTGTGTCCCTTGCATTTTCATGAATATGGGGCCTATATAGTCAGCTAAACGACCGTGTAACAAACTATGTAATTCGGTGATGGGTTTTAAAACCTGACTTCTCTTCATTTTCTCTCATTTCTTCACTCCTTTCACCACCCACCGTCGCACTCTCTCAATATCTGACCCATTTTAGTGCTTTTTTTGCTCAAATTATGACACCCTAGTAAGTTCTTTCATTTATTTCAATTGATTTATGCTTGAATTTTTAGGTGTTTCGCTAATTTTAGGGATTGTCATCCCATAAATGCAAGGATTAGGGTTTGTGGCAGATTAGTGTGATTTTCATCGATTTTTTGCTTGATTTTAGTTTAAAAGTTGAATTTTATCCTTTCCCGTATAATCTCTTGGTTCAATTTGATGAGTTGCATGAAATTTGATTTGGTTTGTCATTTTGCTCACTAAATGTTGAATTTTGATGGTTTTTTTGTGCTTAGGATTAATATGTTTTTTTCTAGATAATTGATGTTGATTCCTAGTTTAATTTCATTTCAATTTTGAATTTTACATAAATTATGTATTTAATTTTGTCAATTGTTAGATTAGGTTCTTTAGTTTCACTTTTAGGTTTAAATTTTGCCTTATTAGATTAGTTTTATTTGTTAGTTGCAGTTCTTTTAATTTCAATTTTATTCTTAATTTGACTATTTGTTTAATTTTCTAATTATTTCTTTTTGCTTATTTATTTATTTATTTATTTGTTTTATATTTTAGGTTTTATTATGTGTTTATTTTTACTTTTAAGTATGTGTTTTTACAATTCCATAATTTTGCGAGCATACGAATCCAATGTGGGAAAAAAGTTTTATTTGTATTTTTAACTGTTATTTTTTCACAATTAGTTTAGTTTTAGGCATAATAACGAGACAACGAAGAGTAAAAGAGGTGCTAAGAAAAAGCAAAGAGGAGAAGGGTCATCTAAAAACCTAAGTGGGGCTCATCAACCATAAGAGGATGAAAATGTGGTTCATCCATCAGAGTGACACCACATGATACAGTTCAATGCAAGAGCCCACGAGGAGCAATACTAAAGGCTCGAGGAGAAGAAGTTTGGGACTGACAGATGTATATATTATGGCGCTGGAGCAGATCGGCTTAGCCTAGTAGGTTTGAGACTTTATCAATATTGGAGCACGATTTCGTTTCTTCGAAATCATGGAGCCCTTATATTAGGAGCCTACACTTAAGGTTCTCTCCACGTTCTTTGTCGAAAAAAGCCATTATGAATAGGACTGACCAAGCACGATTCCTTTTAGGATGATGGGGGAGATGATTCGGATAAGTTATTTAGAATTCTTAGTGATGATGGATCTTTACAAACAAGAGTTTGTGGGGATACAAGAATCCATATCCCTTCAGATATAATTTTTTGTATGAGATGTTTCCTCAACATTTTTGATGCACTATTAATATGGAGGACAAGTATGACCTCAGTAAATCTAAAGCATCAACCCTTTGACACCCTACACTCAAATAACTCTATAGGATCCTGAATCATAAATTGAGTGGGTGGGATGATAGTCGCGAAGTTATCGGTGATGTGAATGTCCTCTATTTCTAAAGTATGAGCAAGCGAACACTTGTTCACCTAGGGTATACGTTGGTCTTTTTTTTAGGCGTTAGAGTGAAAAGAGGAGGATAAAGACAATCTATGCCGGTTCATATGTTACGTGGATAGCAGGGAGGATGTGAGCAATGATCTAAATACCGTTCTGTACCCACAAAAAATGGAACGGTATCAATATTAATGGTACCAACCGTCGATACCGACAGGTATCAGAGTTTTTGCTTGTTATCAGCCGTTACCGTAACTTTTAAAATTGTAGGGAGTTTTTAGTAAAAATTATTTTTTTACCTACCCCCTCCCCTCGACCCTCATTTGCTACCTCTTTTGATTTTTTGTTTCTCATTTTCTCTCTCTCACACGCTCTCCTCCATTCTCTCTCTCTCTCGTTCTCTTCTCCGATGACAACAGAAACACCACACCACTTTTAGCTTCCTCCAGGCCATCACTGTACAATTTTCAGCCATCCTCCATACAGACCATGCCACCACTGAACCTTCTACATGCCACTCTCCTCCACGCATCTTGTGAAATGCACGGTTTTGTTATATTTAGTTAGTGGTTCAGTTTATTTTTGGTTTGCTTTATATGGGATTTATTTTAGGTTCTTTGATGAAGTTGGTAAATGAAATGCATTGGCATACAAGAATTGAAAGTTTGAAAGTTTCAACTTAAAACATAGAATGTAAGTGTTAGTATTTAAATTTTAAACTTTAAAGTAAATAATTAATTGATATATTATTTTGTTACATATTCTTAAAATTAGTGTAATAGTATTGGATAAATAATTAACTAATATAATATTTTGTTTTATATTCTTAAAATTAGTATAATAGTATTGAGTATAAAATTATACTATTGCCAATTAATAATAATATGGCTATGGAGGAGAAGGTTTGTAATATCCCGTTACTGTAAAAAGGGTATTATGGTAATTGGGACAGACCGATAGGATTGCACTGCATTCATTGACTGCGCATGCTATTGGCCTCTAATTATAGAGGAACAGGTTTATTGCATATGCATTTATTCATAGGTACATGCATTCATGATCTTCCGGTATTTGATTGCGAGTAAGAACTGACTGGACTGACTGGATTGGGAATTAATTGAGAAATTAGAGTAATTGGGTTCAATTGACTGATTTAGAAGTGGTTACGAGTGACTGGTAATTTATAGTGGTTTATAGGAAATTTTCGGGCAATTCGGGAGAAAATGCCCGGACCGGAAATATTTGGGCGACTGATCGATTGACTGTATAGAACTGAAAGAACTGTCCAATGGCAATGGAAAAAAAATTAGAATTTTACTAATAGGAAATAAATATGTTGAGCCATTGAAATTTAGAGACTGAAATTTGGACTGATTTAGAGACCTATATCTATAAAT
>JANZLD010029443.1:0-10204 GCA_026413575.1 Erythroxylum carthagenense
GTACACAATTGATACTGTGTATCAATCCTATTATGCATGAACAGTACTAATTATTCCCTATCAATCCCATCCTACGATAAATTTCCTATTTTACCCTTCCAGGAGGGGGTGGGATGTTACATGGCAAAAGTTCCTTATGCCTCTGCAGTTGGGCGTTTGATGTACGTTATGGTTTGCACTAGGCCTGATATACCATATACAGTGGGAGCTGTGAGAAGATACATGTCAGATCTAGGGAAAGAGCATTGGGAAGCTGTGAAGTGGCTTCTGAGATACTTGAAAGGAACAATTAGCATCCCACTTTGTTATGGGAATGGCAAGGTAGTACTAGAGGGTTTTGTTGATGCTGATCTTAGCGGACATGTGGATTCAAGCAACAGTACATCCGAGTATGTCTACACTATAGATGGGACAGTAGATAGCTGGATGTCTAAACTTCAAAAATGTGTCTCTATGTTATCTACAGAGGCTGAATATGTTGCAATAGCTGAAGCTGGTAAGGAGATGATGTGGTTGACTGATTACTTGGAAGAGTTGGGCAAGAAGCAGTATGACAAGGTTCTCTTCACTAATAGTCAGAGTGCCACATAGCTAGTGAAGAACCCATTATATCATTTTAGAACCAAGCACATCCGACGCAGGTAACATTTCACTTGCAATTTGGTGGAAGATGGTGAGATGTGTTTGAAGAAGGTTGATGGTGCTAAGAATCTAACAGACATATTGACTAAAGGTGTTAATGCTGGGAAACTGGGGCTATGCAAGGCCTCAGTTGATCTTCTACCATAGCGTGGGAGATGTTGCGGCTAGGTGAGTTTTTTTGTTGGCTATATTGGCATGGAGAATAAAAATGGTTGGGTTAACTAAATCAATCTCCAAATAGGAGAATTATTGAGATATGGAGCCTGATAATTAGTTTTGGACTTTGTACCAAGCCTACGATCGTGGATCCAACTCCATGCTGAGTTGGCTGGGGGGTATGTTTCCCTGGCTGTATAAATATGTTGTATTCTCCTAGTATACCTACATCGAAAACAATTCACAGTGAATAAAATTCTAGTCACCTGTGGACGTAGCCATATTTTGGTGAACCACGTAAATCTGTTTGTAATTTGCTATTTTTGCATTATTTCTTTAGTTGTTGTGATTGATCGTTGGTAACATAGATAATATTTATGAAGTCTATATCAACGATCCTTCACCCTTTATTTCAACAGTGAACTAACATAACTTGAAATCTCAAACTTGTTGATATCAACGATATTGAGCTTTATCTGTGAATAACACGTATAAGTTAAGTTATCTTTTTTGTTAAGTAAAATCACAATACATATAATCAAATGAATTGAAATATTTTTGAAACTTTGTCCAAAGCATTTTGGAGAAAGTTGCCTTCCTTCAACTGCCTAGCATGCTAAAGGCAAGCAATTCATTCCTCATAACGACACCTAACCCACTGGAAAATTTTGTAGATTTGATCTTATCTAGAGGGCGATGTTGTGTGTGATCAATGGTCACAAACAACTTATTGTTCATTGCAACATTTATTCATTGCAACTCAGCTCCTTTTGTGATACCTCTACCTCATTTTCTAATGCCAGTATTGGAACCTAAAAACAGAAAAATTATAATAAGAAAAACATACTAAACATGTAATGAGTAATTTCAGCATTAATGTAAATATGTTTGGTTAACAATAACAGACTTGAAGATCCCTCAGCACTAACAGATGATGTTGGTAAAGGTTATTGCTAACTATCTTTATTCGAGGATGCAATTGTTGGTTTTTGAATGATGGTGTTGGATTGAGTTGGTTGTTGTGTGGGAGGAACTTCTTCGGTCGTTACCACCCTCTTTCCCTTGTTTCTACCATGATCTATTATATTGAACCTATATAAAACGAAATATGAACATAACATATAATCTTAACTCAAACATGAATATAAGGAGATCAGTAGTCAAATACTAATCATTCGGCATAACATTTCGTAAAAACATAAGCGAAACATTAAAAATACACATTTAGTCATCATAAATTAGCACAAGTAAAACATAAACAACATAAGGCAATTACTAACATAACATTTCAAATAATACAAACAATTTACTTACATTCAATCATCATGATCAAGATTTTGAAAATCATCATCATTTACAATATCGTTGGATTCTTCATCATTAATACAATAGAGCAAAGTATCGTCATTGTCATTTAAGTCATCCTGATTATAGTCTTCTTCTGTTTGTAAGGTAAGATGGGCTTTGACTTCATCTAGTTAAACTATGTTGGGATCGACATCACTCTTATGGAATGATGATATATTTGTGTCTTTTATTGGAATGCTATCATTATTGAATTCCAATCCAATATTTTGATAGTCTTCATCTGCATCCTTATTTAATTGACCAATATGCCTTTCACAAAAATAAAAAACATTCCTTTGTTGAAACTTTTGAACAACGTTCTAATTACTACCCAATACAATATTGTTGATGTAGAAAACTTGTTTGACTTGACTTGCAAGGACAAAAGGATCATTATCATACCATGTCTTACTAACATTTATGCTAGTAATATACTCGTTCACTTTTATGCCAGTTATATCAAACCATTTGCATTTAAGTAGAACAACCTTCTTATCCTTGATGTAGTACAACTCTATTATTTCAGAGATGACATTGTAGAGATCAATGATTTCATTATTATGACATCCGTCAACGATAACCCCACTATTTTGTCTTCTAACTTGACTATATCGATCTTGTATATAAAATGTCACCTTATTAACAATGCAAACAGTGTATTTCTTCCCACAACTATGAGGTCCACATGCCAAACTATATAATGTTTTTGTCACTTCTTGCATATTACAGTTATGTAACTGTATCATCTGTATGACCAATTGAAAATAAATGAGGATAAGACATATTCTCATATTTTCATAATATGTAATCAATATGAAACTTAATCGATTTCTAAACTATGATACAAACTTCTGCCTATGTCTTTCTTCAACATTAATAATCCCTTTGCTACGAATTGTGTCTTTGTGCTCATTATTTGAAAAAGACAATAATAGTAAGATCTCAAAGTGAATGAAGAAAATTGTAATATGATTGCTTGAATGAAAAGGAACATATGTACTCCATTCATGTATCTACTTTCTTGCAATTGTTCAAAATATAGCAATAGAAGATTTCGAATTCGTCTTTAGTTAACTCCATATATTTACAACACCAAGTGGCCTAACTTTTTGGGAGAAAATAGACAACCCACCATTGTCATGAAAATCGAAGTTACATTCTAGTCTATTAAATCTTGTCTCCATATCAGTTAAGTACATTGAACAAAAAGTCAAGCATTCATTTTCTATATAAGCCTCTATAATAGACCCATTTGGTCGAGCTCTATTACGTACGTAATGATTAAGTAGGCATAAAAACCTGAACAAAAATAATTATAAACTTAGGAATTGTTACAAACAAATAACATAGAAAAAACTTGTGGAATTTAATATGAATTACCTTTCAATAGAAAACATCCATCGAAATTAAATCGGTCCACAAAGTTTTGCTTCATATGGTAAGTGAATTGCCAAATGAACCATAACATCAAAAAATGATGGGGGAATAATAGTTCAAGTTTACATAAGATCAATTCTATGTCTTTTTCCATTTTATCAAGCTCTTCAACTTTAAGTGTCTTGCAACATAATTGCTTAAAAAAATATACCAATTTTCCCAAATTAGTGGACACATCCATTGACAAATACCCACGTATTCTAACAAGAAGTAATCATCGCAAAATTACATGACAATCATGACTTTTCAACCCTAACATTCACATAATGACCTATATTTGATGCATACCCATTAGGAAATTTGACTGATTGGAGGAACTGATATAATGACTTTTTGATATATTGTAACAAGTAGAGGGAATAACGTAGGAGCCATCATCTCTTCTTTTTAAATGCATGTCCTTTCTAATATTCATGTCTTCCCAGACAAGTCTAGCCTTGATTGTGTCTTTGGATTTCCCATCAATTCCCATGATAGTCTCTAAAATGGACTCACAAATGTTTTTCTCAATATGCATGACATCAAGATTGTGCCTCAGTAGAATTCCTTCCAATATGGTAAGTTGAAAATATGCATTTTTTTGTCCAATTTAGTTCGACATCATTTGTCTTACACTTTCTATTACTTGGGTGTTTGCCAGGTGTAATGTCATCCAAATGCGATAGTTGGTAAAAATATCATCATTGGACAACTGCATCGAAGCTTTACCTAACTCTGCTGTGCCATTAAATTGTTCACTTCTTCACCATCTATGCCCATTTCCGAATAACGACGATGACCTGTATAACATATTTTACTTCGTATCCTTTTTGAATATGTTTGATGGTTACACATAGGACAAGCCATATGCCCTTTAGTGCTTTACCCAAACAAATTCTCATAAAATGGGAAATCATTTATATTCCATAAAACAACATCATTCATTATAAATGCTTCGCCTTCAATAACATCAAAAGTTTGTAATCCAAATTCCTATAGATCGTTTAAGTAATCAATTAATAGTTGCATGTATACATTGATGTCCTTACCAGGAGTAGTAGGCCTTAGAATAAGTAAAGAAAGCAATATAAAAGGCTCCTTCATACACTTCCATGGAGGAAAATTGTATAGGACTAGAATCACCGGCCACATTCTATATGAATTACTCATATTAACAAAGAGATTAAATCCATCTGAGGCCAATCTAAGTTGAACATTACAACAATCTTGTCCAAACCATGGAAAATCTCTACCAAGCTCTTTCCATGCCATTAGGTCTGTTGGATGACACATAATTTTAGCATCAATACATTTCTCTTTATGCCACCTCATAACTATGACTGTTTTTTGACACAAAAAGTGTTTATAATTGTTGTTTGATAGGAAAGTATTGAAGGACTTTATTCGGTATCTTTTTCCCTCTCCCATCATTCACCTGCCACCTTGATGTACCACAAATAGGACACTCCTGAAGATCTCTACTTTCCTTCCAAAAAACAACACAGTTATACTTATAAGCATGAATTGAAATATATCCCAATCCAAGGTCCTTTAATAGTTTCTTCGCATCATAGTAAGATTTGGCAACCGGTGTCCAATAGGTAATGCATCATTATTACTCCATTTATTATAAACCTTTAAATGCAACAACTTCACAACAAATGATAGTTATGAGAAATTAGAGTACCCCGAATATAATTGTTCTTGAGAAACTTTCAATAACTTCCCAAAATTATCTTCTATAATACTACCAATTATGTTAGACATTCCTGTTTCGTTCATAGTCTCCATATAATTCTGACAATCATTTAACATCTCGTCAATCCCATCATCACCATCATCATTCACATCACAATCATCTATGTCATTATTGTAACTATTATTATAACATGTACCGCCACTTTTACTACAACTTGCTTCCTTATGTTCACCATGATAAAGCCATAAAGTATAGAATTTATCTATGTCTCACATTAATAAGTGATTATATACCACATCTTGAATTTAGAAGTCAACATTTAAGCAATCGATGCATGGACAACAAATACTACATTCATCACCCATTTGATCTTTTACAAATTGCATGAAACTCTTAACTCCTTCTATGTATTTAGTTAACCATTTTTTAAGACACATCCAACTCTTATCCATTTAGCTATATAATAAAAGAAGATAATTGAGTTATTACATGCATTTTTTGTTTAATATTACGTTAAAAAACCTATGTAATTAAGGTATGTGGTGTTGTTTACTATCCACTCAACAACGTTGTTTCAATTCATATGCACCAATTACGTAAACAATATACAACAAAATGAAACAACAACTGATATATAAAACAATTAATTAACAAGCTAATTATTAAGGTGATTGCTACTTATTCGCAATAACAATAATGGTTACTACTAATTCCCATTAACAACAGTTGCTTTTATTGAACATGTGGTGGACAGGGAGAATATACCTGAAGATGTTACACAAATTTTATGGTTTTGGCTCTAATCAAACAGAGGAACACATAATCTAAAAACCCTATACACAATCACCAAAAAAATACAAAATTTCTTCTTTATGATACTATAAAAGCGTATTTAAAGCACAACAAAAGATGTCGAACAATTTGCAATTTAATAAAGTATTTTAAAAGTGAAGAGATTTCTCACATACCAAATAATCATTTTAACCAATAGATGTATACATTTAAGAAGTATATTTACATAAATATACACATTCAAGAAGTGAGCATTCACTTTAATTATTTATAGTGAATGCTCGCTTCTTGAATGTATACATTCAAGAAGTGAGCATAAATACCAACAAGCATTTACTTAGGAAAAATGGTAAAAAAAATTCATCATACACATAACTAAATCAACTATTAATACAAGAAAAATGTAGTTATAAGAACATTATTATAATTATTCCACATGTTAAAATTGAATCATATTTTAAACTTGCTAAATATTAAATGATATTGTAACAACTAACATATAATATGAAACTTAAAAAATTTTAGTACACATTTTAAGAAGTTAATTTGACTATAAAAATACTATTGATACTAATTATTAATGCCTTATTAACTATATGCTTACAATATGCACAAATCCATATATGTGAGTAATATTCAAATTAATATTTTTGTTTTAACTCATACTCATATAAAAAAAATCAATATAATTCTAATGCATTTAAAATTTTAATTTTATTCCATATCTATATAATACATATATAAACAATATTGACCATGCATATACTTATTTGTAAAAATATTTAAAAGAATTAATTTGTTTATTAATTATAATATATCCATGTCTAAATGAATGTAAAGTAATCCTTATTATAAAAACAACCAAGTATAATAAAATATGGTCAAAGAAAATATTATTTTAATAAATATTGTATAAAATTAAAGTATGAGATAAAGTATTTTTATTTATGCTTATAAGAAAGTTATCATATTTATCTAATATGTATTCTTATGATAACATTACAGTAACTATTTATTTACATATATGTATTTTTAAAAGGTGAGTTTAATTTTAAAATTACAAAATATTGAATCACTTCTTTGATTTAGGCATGTGTCTCTTTTACCTTACAACAGACGTAGGATTCATGCTATTCTGCCCCAAAGCCTCCTTTAGGCTTTATCAAACTTATCAACATGAACATTTATATACCATTATCACAAAAGACCACAACATTTATAAACTCAAAACTCGTTCAGGACTTTTGTCGAACACCTTATGGGAAACTAAATTTAAACTCAAGAACACAAAATTATCGTCTATTTTCCCTTACTTCAATAATAACAACACAACTTCTACACAACTCAGCCATTATCATCACCAATAAATGCAAAAATATCAAAAAGAAATTGAAAAATAATACGGACACATCATACTATTTTTTAGTTCATTAACACAACTCACCAAATGAAGAGGGCAAGTGCACGGATAAGATTCTTTATCGTTGTCCAAGATAGAGGAGAAGATAGGGCAACTTTTTTCGTTTTCAAAAAACAAAGGAGAAAGGGCATTGTCTAATTCGAGGGGGAAAGAAGGGAGGGCATAGATGCTAGGATGACGTCATTTGTCATCCCATGAATGATGTTGTCCTAGCGTCTTTTTAATTTTTGTCATTTAGTACATCTGGCTACGAATCTACATTTCGTTGCCAAAAGTTAAACTTTGCTACGAAAATAAAATAACATCACAAATTGTATAACATTTTGCTACCAAATTGATAAATCATCACCAATACTAAACCTTTTACCTTTTTCCGACGGTCAAAATCATCATCGCCTATCACTCCAATTTCGCTACCAATTATACACAACGTCTACAAAACCTAAGCATTTTCATTACATTCTTAATTTTCTTAATTGATTAACATATATGAGTTATTCCTATTACCAATAACAAAATGAAAAAATTTTCTTTTGCACTTACATATGGAGTTGTTCTTGATTTGCTTAATTTTTGGGAATGACTAATCATCATTTTTAATTTGATGGATAAAAAAATAAAATAGGCAAATTTTTAAAAATTTGTATCTTCTTTTTGATAGTAGTTAAATTAATAAAGATTGCAAATGTAACATCTCGTTATCCATGTTAAGGCTAGAATAGTAAATATAAGAGTAATTGAGAAATTGAGAGCGCTTTTCATGCTCATGCATATTATAGCATACACATCTTGAATATTGAATTATTGCACATTAAAATGATTGTACTTGTATTCATTGACATTTTTTAGGTATAATTGTTTATAAACATGATTATATTGAAAATTGTGGTTTTTATGTGTTGAAAATTGATTGGGAAAGTATATGCATTGATTTAGAATTTTTGGTAAAAATTAGGAAATTTCTAAAATTTTGGGTATTTTTTGACTAGGAAAAATGCCAAGTGGTAAGACTATTGAAAAATGGTAGTAGAATTAATTGTCAAATAACATTGGAAATTTTGATAAATGACTTTGGGATTTATTTACAAGTGTTATTGAAAATTGAGAGATAATTGGATTAGAAATTGGAGACAATTAGACTAGTTATTAATAAGGATCCAAATGGGGCCATAGGAAGGTGAGTGTCACTCCCATTTACCACTCCTCTCTCCAATGATTCTATCACTTGAAAGACTAAGTTAACTGTTTTGTCTTTCATTTCTACTCTTCTCTTCATCTTTTTTGTGGCTTTCTCCTCTTCTTCTTCATGATTTGATTTACCAAACCTTCATCAACGTTACACCTTACTTCCATCTATCAATTGCTACTTCCATTTTGTTGTCTTTTTCTTTTGCTACAAGAAAACCTAACCTTACCACCTTTAAAAGATGAAGATCGTATGATGCTTGGGAGTTAGGGCTAAGTGTTGTTTCTGAAGACTGAAGCTAAATCAAGTAAGTTATGCTTTAAATAGCATGGGTATGGTTAAATGAAGCTAGAATGATGAGTAAATTAAAATTGATGACTTGATTATGCAATGTTTATATATGTGTCATTGGTGATGAAGAGTTATGTAAATGTATTGCTTTTATAAATAAATGATGAGTAATAATTCATATATTGTTATAGGGATGTTTTTGATGTCGAATGATCATCATAATGGTGTTAGGATGAGTGCAGGAAATTGATGATGAATAGGTGTATATATATGTTTTGTTTTTGGTTATGATCAAATATAGATCATGAATTGGTTTGTGAATGATATTGAGTTGAAATGAAGTTGAGAATAAAGAGGAAATTAAGTAAAAAAGATGATCTAGGTACAATATGTGTTAGATGTAAAATTTTGGAAGTTATTAAATCTAAAAAATTGGAAGAGAGCTAGAAAATGTTAGCGGTAACATTTACACTGATTAAGCTTCTGTATTTTAGCCATAACTTGTTTTATAGTTATCTAAATGAGATGATTTTTAATTCAGATTAAATTAGAGACATAAGGATAAATTTTTCATGAAGACATCAAATTTAAATTCTGTTCCTAAGAGTCTCAAAATTAGACATGAAGATAAGAACTGGGTGCAGTAAATTGATGGATGAATGTATATGTTTGTGTTTTGTTTTGAGAGTATGATAATATGTTCTATTTTGAGTGTTTATGATCAAGTATAGAATAAGAATTATGTATGGATGACGTTGAGTTAAAATTAAGGTATACTTGAAGAAGTATCAAATTGAAATGATGAATGTTGAATATGAATTGTTTGAGACTTAGGAATGAGATATGTTATAGAAAAGGGTAGGAATTCATGAATGATGAGAATTAGTTGTAAGTGATGAATCAGATGAATAGAGATTTGGGAGTTTAATGAAATAAAATTGGTATTTGAATTGTTATGAAATGATTTTGTGTTAGACCCCGAACTATTCGTAAAAGATAAGAACTATTGAATGATAAATTTGGGTGATTAGTCACGAGTTAAGAGCTCATGAAGGAAAGTTCTTGAACCAAGAAATGATAGACAAGAGTAAAGTAGGGAATAATGAAAGTGGACAGATTCATGATTTTCTAGGGCGTTTTTGGTGGATAAGAGATTTTTGAAATAGGAAGAATTAAAGTGAAAGTTAGAAGTAAAATGAGAGCAATATTGTGTAGTAAATTGATGACGAATAGGTATATATGTGTATGTTCTGTT
>JANZLD010029494.1:0-10201 GCA_026413575.1 Erythroxylum carthagenense
GAATTTCTCGAAAATTTCCTATAAGCCACTATAAATTTCCAATCACTCTTAAACTATTCTAAATCAGTCATTTGAACCTACTAACTCCTAATTTCTCAATTAATCACGATTCAGTCAATTCAGTCAGTCCATGCTCATAATTAAGTACCGGAAAACCATGAATGCATGTACTTATGAATAAATGCATATGCAATAAACCTATTCCTTTATAATTAGAGGCCAGTAGCATGCTCAATTAGTGAATGCAATGAAACCTATCAGTCTTTCCCAATTTACCAAAATACCCTTGCTAACAGTAACGGGATGTTACACTTCTCAAAGTAGCTTTTACTATTACAGTCTATAGCAGTTGGAAAGAAAGAAACAATAGAAGATTCTTAGATAAGAAGGAAGATAAATACATAATTGCTAAAAGAATTATAAACATGATCAGAGCACATTTCTATGTCAAAAATGCTCAGCACTTTCTTTCCATTGATATGAAGATCAGATGGCAGCTTTAACCTTTTCTTGGTTTCTTATTATTAGTCCTTTTATTTTAATTCTTTAAATCTTTTTTCTCTTTTTTGTAGTAAACTTGTAGGCTTTAAGTCCTTAACTCATTAAATGTTGTAATTAGTTTATACTATAGTAATACATCATTCATTTTTCAAAAAAAAAAGGGAAAGAAAAGAAAATAATATAAGTTTGAATTATAGATATTTCACCAAATTTTCAACTACCTCCTGCGCCCAACTTGTACTTCAGCTCCTTCATCATCATTTCTTTAATTTTCCTGTCTCCAATCATCATCAAACATGTTAAACATCAACCAAACAAAACACTCAAAAAATTAAGAAGAACATAAATCTATGTCCTAAACACATGATTAGCACTTAAGAAAACACCTACAAACATATTCTAAATCCTAGAAAACAAACTATAATTTACACCTATCAACTTCTATTTATTTCCTATAAATTCTCCAAAATATGCTACATTCCATATTTAATTTCTGACATTGAAGCTACCACCCATTCTTTCATGAGAATTCACTCACCAGACTCCTCTATAAATGGAAACTTCATCATCTTATGAATATTCATGATGATGGTTATTTTGAATTTTTTCAAAAACTAATTTTATCTTTCTTTCGCATTCTTTATACTAAGATGACTTCAAAATTTACACCAGCTTTACATGATGTGCATAAAACTTTTCTTCCTTATATCACGTCAATTTTTTTTAGGAATGCTTGTTAATTAGCCTATACAATTTATACTTCATCTCCTTTCTATAAAAGTAAAAGTTGATGAAGAGACAATAGAATGCAATAATTGGAGTAGATCCAATCTCTTCATGATGAGACTTGGTAGCTAGCCTAGGTTTTAACAACAAAGAATGTAGATAATGAAGTCTTCCTTCCCACTATAACATTTATAAGGAGAATTTCCCAAGCCACAGTATTTTCACTATTGAATGCATCGAAGTTACTTTGGTTGGGAACAAGTCAACATCATCTTTGCCTAAAACTATTATCATTTTAGTAAGAATAATGCTTATTGTCGACCCATTATCCACCAAAAATCTTAAATTTGTTCTTCTATTGTTATGAACCTTAATATGTAATGCTCTTATATGTTGTTTCATAACCTCATATGGCCTTTTTAAAACCACCTTATTGGGAATTCCTAGTTTTGTTGACAGTACTAACATGCTTTATTCAGCCCACTTTACACTAGATTTTCCAAATGATTCTAGAAGCCTTATGGATGAAATAGTATATGGAAATTACATAAGAATCTCCTAAATTGTAATGAACTTATTGGAATCCCTTTCTTAGCTCTCATTGTTACTAACTTCCTGTGAAATCTATGATTATTCACTTGTGTGTTAACTTGCTTTTCACTTACAACTTCTACCCTTACCTTTTCTCCATTAAAGTCTATATTCCTTTCTTTAGGTAAAACAAGTTTCTTATGAAAAGTTTTTTTTGAAATTGGCTCCTCCGTTACTGTTGGTTTATTTTTCTTAAACTTAGCGTGAATTTCTATCGCTAAAGTCATCTATTTTTAGTTTGACTTAAAGGTATTAGATTCTTTAGGTGTCTTGCTTGCTTCCAATATGAGGATAGTGGTACTCCTGTTTGTACTATGAATTGGAGTTGCCTACACTGATAATTTAGTGAGCTTTATTTCTCTACTTATAATTCTAAGTGAATTCAACTTGATGATTTTTTGGGAGATTTCTACCTTATATTGGATCTTAAAAATTTTCTGACCCTAATTCATAAAATTAGTATCATATTTAAAAACAAAAACTCATGTTCCTAAATGTGATGCTGATGCCAAATAATTTTTATTAATTTTTAACTTCTTTTAAATTTAAAAATAGTTGTAAATCGAATTTAGTGGTGTTAATAGTTTCCATTAGTGGGAACAGGTCTTCATCTATCAATATAGTATGGTCAGCTTCAACAATCTTAGATGACCTTCTTAAACTCCGAACATTAATTTATTGAGTGGCTCCAAATGTTGTGATGCTTACAATAGTCTCTACCTCTGATTTCCGCTTTAATAGGAATTCTAAGCTATAGGGAAAAGGTCATAAGCTTTTCTTGCAATAAATAATCATAAATCTCTTCATTTTAGAAGTGTTAAAAGTATATTGAACTTGGGTTAACGGATCTTGCATCTTCTTTTTAACTTCCAAGGATTTCTGTTCTAAGAAGGGGCAAGCGCAAGTTCTAAAGTTGTTGACTTCAACCACTGTTGAATTAGAAGAATTCATCTTGGTATAAGTGCCTATTGATTTCTTCATATGATGACCTTATTCCCTAAGGAGCTCTTCATATTTGGAGACTTTCATTGCCAACTTATGGAAATAACATAATTATATTCCTTAAAATTTCTTTGACAATTCAATGTCTCGCCCCCTTTGGCTAATTTCATATATTTACTTTCTAAAATTGTAATTTGGCATCAACTTCTCTTTTCTTTAAAAAATAAAGTGTTGAACATATCAAAATACTCATTAGTCTTGTTAATTACTCTTAATAATTACTTTTAATAACTCCACTATACTAAATTAGAGCTCAATTCTTAAAAACTAAGTATGAAATAATGCTAAAATTTATTGAATAGAAATCTAACATGAAGAAAATAATTGATTGTTGCAAAAGGGAATCACTAAATACATAAGAGAATTTGACATAACAAAGGCAAATCCATAAAGTAAATAAAGTTGGAAAATAAAAGATGTGTTTGGAAAAGGTTGAGTGATCTGTATAAAGAGTGATTTTGTTGTACTATATTGGTTTAAAGATTGTGTTGTCAGAAAAAAAATATCACTTATTGTTCAAGCATCGAACAATTTATAGTCCTTTCAACCTTGAGCAATTTTTGTTCATAACTATCCACTTCCTTATATTTTAGCTAACTTCTTGCCATTATTCATGTTCTAGAATTCTATAACTATTTAACTTCTAGTCCACCTAACCATTTGCTTGTTAATTATTTTCCATCGTTTTCTCAACTCCCTTATTCTATTGAAGTATCTTCCTAACTTTTAGTCCATTCCCTTATATTTTATCTAATCCTCCTATCCTATTTTTTTTTAAGAAAAACATATGTCAATTATGTATTAACTATCTAGAATTCTTAAAACCTAGACTTCATAAATGACTTCTAGAACTTCTAGTATTTGGGTCTCTTTCACTTTTGGACCAAATGTTCTATATTAATTTAGGCTATGAATAATTAGAAAGAGATTTCAATCAATGAAATTAAGGATATAAGATGTATTTATTAAGAAAAGAATATTATTGTAAGTTTGAAAATTTCTACTGATCCAAGAAACTAGGGTTAATCACTGAATCAAAATAAATTTAGATTATGAAAGTTTTTGGAGGATTCTGCATCTGGATCTTGATTATCAATCGATTAATTCATTATTGTTTATCATTTGATTTATTATCTCATAATAGTAATTTTAGTATCATTAATCTTTTCTTTTTATTCAATCACTCTATTTATTAAATTAGATAATAAAAGGATGGTTAATATTAGTACTTATAGTCCTTATATCATCAACAATTGTATTCACTAGGCTATACTATTAGAAAATAAGTGCACTTGCTTAGTTTATCTATAATATTGTTTAGTTCAAATATATCACATTAATTAACTTTCCATTTTTATGTATAATTAAATGTTTTCATCATAAAATATTATGATCAAATATACTAATATCTTCTCTATTTATGTTAATTTTCCATCATTACTATTTTATTCTTTCAATTTCATTTGAAATTTAATTTTAGAGTGTTATTCCACCTTATTCAAGAAATTTTTAAATTATTTCAAATTGAGAAAAATATAACATTCTTTCTAATTACTTTATAGTGAAGAATTCTATATTAACCAATTCACTACCATCATATAGTTTATGTCATATCTAATGACTATCGATCAAATTACTATTCATTATGATAGGTCCTAAGTGATATTAAAGCATAGGAATACCGACATGACATAATGTAGAAATCTTAAGTTAAAAAGTCACTTATACATTCATTATAGTGAGTCTTTCCATGGACACATAAGTAATATTTCATTTTTATATTAGTTTAGTTTACTAAATTTGTTCTCTAACAACCATATACATTTCCGTTTAATTATCCTCATACTTTAGTTTATTATATCAAATTCTTCTTTTATAAGAATGTGTTGGTTTTTTGGTCTATTAATGTTTATGGTTAATATAGCAATAAATTAGAGCAATTTACCATAAATCTTATAACCATTGATATTATCATAATATCATTTACATAATGATTTGTCTTATAAATTTATCTTATAATTTAGTTAATTTAACAATATAAAAATAAAGAATACATTTAATTAACTATATCACAAATATATAACCAACACTTTAGTTACATAATAAAAATTAACATAAATTTGTATAGTGCTCCAAAGTTGAAGATAATGTTTAAGATGATGATTTGATGCTTTAGTGATAACATAATTCAACTCATGTATGTTAATAATTGACATAGAAATTCACTTTAAATTAAAAAATCAAGGAAATGAAATAGCATGTTCATATTTGATTTCAAACTGAGGAAGAAAACTAATCTCTAAAGGATATAAATATATTAAAGCATGAATAAGCTCTAGCCTCCTTGAAATTCGGCATGTAAAAAAAATTCATTAATCCCAAGGAATTAAAAAATGATTCCTCTATAATAGAACACTCAAATGACAAATTAGAGAAAAGAAGACACTATGGATACATAACCATTTCTTTATCAACAAAGGAGTTCCTTACTAAACATTTTTTTTTGGCCTAGATGTCAATCAAGCTTTACTTGTACTAAACCCTGAAAAGGTCACTAGTCCTGATGGCTTTGATGCCCTTTTATTCCAAAAAACTTGGCACTTGATAGGTAACTTGCTCACAAAAATTGTCTTGGAATTCTTATTTTCTAGCATTATGATCAAAGAGCTTAATAAAACCTTATGACCTTCATCTAAAAAACACCTTGTTTACTAACTAATTGCCAGCCTATCTCCTATTGCAATTTCACTTATGAAATTATCTCTAATATTCTAAGTAAAAAACTTAAATCTTCGTTGGGGGTCTTTCAACAATATGAGTCAAGATGCTCCCATTAATAATAGGAATATTAATGATAATTTACTTCTAGTTAAGGAACTTTTCAAGAGTTGTTAATGCAAGAAAAAACTAAGGATTTTCTCTTTAAAGATTAACTTTAATAAGGTATTTGATTCAGTGGATTCACTAAGAGTTTTTGGTTTTCCAAATTTATTCATCTCTTAAATCGAAAGTTGCATTTGCTCAACCTCTTTTTCCATCTTAGTTAATGGTGATCCCACTCTTTCCTTCAATAAATATAAGGGCATGGATAAGAAGATCCTATTTCTACTTATCTTCTACAAGAGTTATTTATCTTTCTTATATGACTCCTCTCATTAAATTAATTTGTTCACAAATATATTTAGCCTCAACTTGCAAAGATTGCATTTCAAATAGTTTGGCATACCTATATCTAGCAAAAGAGTAAGCTTCAAGGATTTTCTTTATTCAGTGCATTTAAGAGAAAATCCAACCGCTACAATAATACATTCATCTCTTTTACTTGAAGACTCTAGCTTATCAACTTCATCTTAAATAGCTTTCTTATTCATTTGTATTCTCACTTCTTCCTGCCTCGAAGTTGAATAAGGGAAATTGAGAGAACTTTAAAGAATTTTCTATTGCATAAAGCAATTGACAAAAATCTTAGAGCTAAAGTTAGATGGTCTATTATTTATACATCTAAAGAAGGTGGTTTAGGGACTACTTTCATAAGCATCACTAATAAAATTCTCTTAACAAAGAAAATATAAATTTATTCATAAATTCCTAATCAATTTGGGTAAAGTGGGTATATAGGTGCATCTTTAAAAATTATAGTTTATGTTCCATCAAGTTGAAACAAATTCTTGGTCTTTCAAGCAAATCCTTAAGATGATGGACATCCTAAATCAAGGAATCAAAATTAAGATGGGAATGGAGAAAAAGTTGGTTTTGGTTTAATAATTGGAATGACATATGTCCACTCCACATTATTCCAAGATTGGAAAATCTAAAGATCATTATTACTCCCAGTAGAGTCAACAAAGTAATTAGTGATAAACAATGGTTTTGTAGGTATAGCGGTCTTATTTCCATTATAAGTAATGCTCCCAATTATAATCCCAATATGAACTTGATAGATCTACGTAAGTGGAAGCATCATAGGTCTAAATACTTCACTAATAAATCTTGCATATAGCTCATCAAAACCATGAACCAGAAGTTACTGAGTGAAAGTTAATATAGTCACCAACAAGTATCTTAAAGCTTCTCTCATCCTTTATTTAGTAATTAGAAACAACTTAGTGATAAATTTTTATTCAAGTTAACATATGTTTATTTTTCAATTTGACTAAGTCCTTAAAGTTTCATATTTGTATTCCACAATTTTCTAGTTTTAGTGTTGGACCCCGTTTCCGAAGCCTAACTACTCGAAATATCATAAGATATGGACGTATCACCCTATAAGGTTATTTCAATGTGATCTCCTTAAACATCAATAGTTCATCTTCTTGCTCTGATACTAAACATGTTGGGCACATTACCCTCGCGAGACTCGTACCTGACATCGTAAGTGACATCTGAACACGTACCCCAAAAAAAGGAGACCACACTAGTCAGACGGTGGAAATTCAAAAAGGCTTCTTTAGAAAAATTGTATCTCTATGCCTCTAGTTTAATTTTAAACAAGAGTCATCTTATTTGAAGCTCTATAGATCAAGATATGATTAAAATACTGAAGTATGTTCTGTAAAATAACCAATTCATGCTCTTCCAACTGATTCCCTCAATTTCTTTCTATCAATCTTTTTCAAATCAAAGCCTAAGGCTACTTTTTTTTAATGGAGATATAGAGAAATGTTTTAGGAATCTATTGGCTCAAAAATCACCTCATTTGGAAACCAGATAACAAAGTTATGGCCAAAAGAGTCAAACATGTTTAGAATTAGAAAACCCTTCGGGTGCGATCGCGAGGAACAAAGGTGCGATTGCGAGGATAAAGGTGCGCTCGTAAGGAAGGCAGGTGCGATCACAAAGATAAAGGTGCAATTGCAAGAAATCAAGGTGCGATCATGAGAGTGCTTGGTGCGATCGTGAGAGTGCCTGGTGTGATTGCGACTGAAGTTGTCCCGCATATACATCATCTACAGCATCACTACTTATAATGATCATATCTCCCAACTCTGATATCCCAAAAATTTCATACTATATACCGTTGGAAAGCTAGAAAGATAATCTACAACTTTTAAGAAGACACCTTTGTCTAATTCAACCTAGATTAACACAATTTTTTCCCTGACGTTAGAACATGAATGTTACCCTTATGAAAGACATGAAAATGCAATACAAATTCACTTCCTCTACTATAACATCATTTCATAACAATTCAACTACTAATATTATTTCCTTATAATCTTTAATCTCTACTCATTTAATTCATCACTTACAACTAATTCTTATTCTTCACAATTTCCTATCTTTCTTTTTCCACAACACATCTCAATTATATGTAACAACAATTCGTATTCAAAAATTTATCATCTCAAATCGTTAACTTCCTCAAGTATACCTAATTTCAACTCAATCTCATCCATACATAAACTCATGTTTCATTAACTTCAAAAGAAAAGAGTTTTACAAAGGTTTAATGGGCATTCTAAGTCACAATACATCATAATCCAAAAATACACAATCTTGTTTTTCATAAATTACTCTAAAACAAAACAAAACATGCAAATTCAGAGTGATGCCTTGACTTTTGGTTACTCGATCTCTTGCTCCTCATCTGGAGATGGGAAAGAATGGGGGCGAGCTTAAAAAGCTCGTGGGTAACAGTTTTATAATCGAGAAAGAAGCAAAAACTATTGAAGTATTCATTTCCATTGTAAAACTCACATTAAATCCTGAAACACATATTTCCCAATTCTCAACCCAAATCATGCATTTAATAAACTTGTCAACACATAAGCACATCAAAATGGTTTGGGAGGTCCAGAAACAAAATGAACTAACACATTCCCATATAATGATCCTGTATAATCATGAATAGAACAAACTAACACAATCCCACATAGTGATTTTGTGTAGTCGTAAACATGAGGGAGTCCTTGAAGGAGCTCCATGCCACTAACGGATAGGCAGGAGAAGCCTTTAGTCGAAGTACATTTAACATACAAAATGAACCAAACCAAACCCATATAACATATATTTCATTTGTAAACTTATTGCCCAAAATGAAACATTTTGGAAAACATGATATTTTTCATAAACATAATATCTTTTCAAAATCATTTTCATATTCTTTTCAAACTAATTTCCATCGTTCATTTCATAAATCAATAACATAATTCATATAAAAATAGGTAGCATGTTCTTAAAGCATTTGAAAAGCAATAAATGCACATGAACAAAGTAGTTGAAAATCATTTATTTCCATTTCTTGAAAGAAGCCTTAATGGCATATTATTCAATTATAAAAATATAACGCACCTTGAATTCTTTGCTTAACACTTGCTCAATGATGCCTCTCCTCTTGTTCCTCTTGCCTCTCTTGATTCCCTTAACATTGACAAAATTTCCAATTCAATAGGAATTCCAATTTGAAGACCCTCAAGACACATTCACTACAATCGATTCTAGAAAACTTAAATCCATGTATTTCTTAAGCTTCATAAACCAAAACCATTCCAAAAATTCAAAAGATTAAGTAAGACCTTACCTTGAATCTTTACCAAATGAAGAGTTTCTTAGCTCTTATGAAAGCTCTTCTCTTCCTCTATCTTTTTCTCTTCTTGAATAACCTCAAAATCTCTCTGGAAAACATAGAAAAGATGAACCCTAACTCAACTCTCTTCTTTTCTCTCAATAACCAAAACTTTCTTCTTTCTCTCTTATTTTCGTATTTCTCTCTTCTCTCCCTCAATTCACGTTTTCTTCCTTCTTTAAAATGCAAGACAACATTTCTTCTTCCACTTATACCCTTGAGTTTAAATTGTCCGTTTTGCCCTTCCGTCATGCCTTATGGCTCTTTATCCTTAAGCGACTTGCCAAAAATATCCTTGATCATTCTTACTACTTTAATTCAAAAATCCAATGAAATAAATCCTACTAACATAAGTATAACAATTAAACTCCCAAAAATAAATCTATCAAACCTCCAATATTTATTTAAATCATGCTTAACTAGAGAAAACAATTCAGGGGCCAACATTTAGTTAGTCAAAGATAGTGTCAACAAATCTGATTGTAATTGAGAAGTTTTAGGCTTATTTAGTTTCTTATAAGGCTATAAATAAGCACTTTCAGATGTTGAATAAAATCAAGCAAAAGTTCTCTGCTTCATTTGTCTTATGGTTCTTTTGTCTCTTTTTTTTTCCAACACTTAGCAACTATAGACAGACTTGGAGGAAACTAGTCCAATCAGCTCTATCATCTTTCTTTGGAAAGCATTCATCATCTGCTCCATATATGCGATTTCTCCTACAGTTTTTCGAGGTACTTGCTGTTAGAGTAGTGCCCTGAAGGCAATCGCCTTTAGCGCATTTTGTACAAAGTTGTGTACAGACTTTATGATTACATA
>JANZLD010029559.1:0-10197 GCA_026413575.1 Erythroxylum carthagenense
GTCCGACGGTTCGGGTCTCTCGTTGGGGCGCAGCCCGAGGGGTAGCCTCGGGATTCGGGTTACGGGGCTCGGGCCCAACATTCTAGCATCTTGGAAGCTTAGAATTTCTCTTTTAATTTTTTTTAAATTTACTTATATTGTCAATTAAAGGTTAAATACAAATTCTAAGAAAATTCTTCCCTGACATGCCCAAATTTCATGTTGGTTTGACAAACTCATTTATTTATATATATTTTCATATCAATTCGATGGGCTTTTTTTCACTATAATTAGTTTTTATAGAATTATTTGATTATTATTTGAATTATTATTCCTTGCATTTAATTTGTGTTTAACTATGATAAATTGATTTTGTACAATTGATGCTACTTTATTTGTAATTTTTATTGTAGGGTACTTGGAGAAATTAGAGTTAAAAAAGATTAAGAAGTAGTGATCCAAGGCATTAAAACAGTTGGAGAAGAGAAGCATAAGTGCAAGCATCACATAACAAAAAATGAAAATGTTGAGATAACAGTATGGGGCATTGAAGAAGACACCAAAAATGACAATGTGGAAGAAATGAAATAGGCATGCGTGGTCTAGGCAAAGAAGGAAAAAATGAAAACGTGAGGTGTGTGCGTGGTCTGGAAAAAGAAAAGAAGAAATGACAATGTGGAAAGCGTGAGATTTGTAAGGGTTTTGAGTGAATAGGAAGGGTGGACCAAAAACTATGAATTAAATTTTCAAATTAAGCTAAAACAGAAGGGGAGCAGTAGGCATGCGTGGTCTGAAAAAATAGAAGAGAAGAAATGACCAGCATGGTGGAATAGAGGTATCGATGGGTGTGTTCTACAAAGAAGAGGGATTTAGACTTCAGTTCTTCTTCCTCATTTCCCAGAAAATTAAAATCATCATTCCTACCTTCCATGGTTGACTACCGGAGCTCACTGTTGACAACGTCTTCTAGGAATTTTAATGGCTAGTTCATCCTAATCCTCTAATTTAATGGCAGTGGTAGGAGCTTGGGCTTTCGTAGGGGAGTTTAAGCTATATTTATCTTCTACCCATTTAATTATTTAGTGATTCATAGGTCTTAGGATAACTATTTACTTATTTAGAGTTATGTATGAATTATATCTTTGAACTGGAAGATTCATGCAGTTGTGTCATCGTTTAACAATTGATATTGTGATGATTTTGGTTCAATTTCATTACTTTATTTTGGGTTAAGATTATGCATTAAGATTTTAGTGAATATTTGGTGATCATTCAAGGTGGCTTGAATGTTTGGATTGTTATAGCAGTTGTTGATATTAATTCCATTTCCTTAATTATTGAGTAAAAATTGAGCATTGGTTTTAATATCCTTGGTTCTATTTTACTATTCTGATGGTCGTTAGTAGATTGGAATTTTGGAAAATATTTTTGTAACATTTTGAGGTGGCTCAGTTGTTGGATTAAAAGCTTGATTATAACTCTTGGCTCATTTGTTTAACTCTAATATCTATTTGAGTGATAATTGCCAGTGCTATTGAACTGGAGGGTTGCGTTTATCATTGTTAATTACTTGTGTTGTTTCTTCTTATTACATTCACTCACTACCATTTTATATCACTCATTTTAAGTTTAAAATACCAAAACAAGTCCTTTATCTTTATGCTATTTTATTGCAAATTTTAGTGGTAATTGATCAAATCACACCCCATTCTATAGTTTAGGTTGCATTGCATTTAGTTACTTAGGAATTTAATTTCATTTTTTTGGTTCCTCAATGAGAACGACCCGAGGTTGCACTATATACAATCCTTGGTTAAATTTTGAAGTAACCTCAAGGCGACATTAGATTTGAGGTCATTTTAAGTGGTGTCGTTGTTCGACAACTAAGAAATTGGTTCCTAGTAACCAAGTGTCAAGTAACATTGACTGGGATTTATGTGTTGAGCCTCATACTTGCACTAGTATTGCATAGTCCTTCTCCATTTGCATTTTTTCATTTTCTTGGCTAGATAAAATTTTTGGGTTGCTTTTGACTTGGTTGCTAGTTATTGGATTACATTGCTCTTGTTTGCTTAAGTATAGCCTAGTTGGTTGCTTTCTTGAGTGCAGGGGTCCACTCTCTAAATCAAATTTTAGGAAAATTGCTCCTTTATGCATATTAGTGTAGTTATTGACATTCTTTAATTATTGTGCATATTACAGGTTTTCACACTTTTTCATATAATATAAAGTGTATCGTCATCCATACTTATACATTCATACACACACATACTTGCACTCATTAGATTCTTCCATTTTTTAAGTTGAATCTCGTTGTGTAAGTCAGTTTTGCACATCGTTCTTATTGTTACTATTTATGCCTAGAAGTGGTAGGGCTTTACCTTTGAATCCTTTAAATCTTTAACTTGAGAGGTTAGTGAAAAAGATTAGAATAGAGAGGAGAATAGAGGGGACAAGTGAAGTTCTTATTGAGGAGGAGCATATTTGACAAGAGTTAAGTTTGTCATCTAGTGAACAAGAACCTAGTGAGAGAGCTACCTTTAGGAACACTTTTCCGCTAGTGATTTTGAATTAGAGCAAGATACCATAGATGGTGATAATGGTAATAATAGATATGATGAGCTTAATGAGAACAATGGACATGGTGAGAACAACCTAAGGAATAATGGTGAGGATAATAGAAGCATGAGGGAGATTAATAATTCCAATGTTGATTATAACCCTTATGGCTTTTATACTGATGATGTGAACTTCAAAATTTAAAAAGCATTAATTTCATCCTAACCTAAATTCCATGGTTTCACAGCTGATGATCCATATAGGCATTTGAAGACTATGCACATGGTTTGTTCTTCCTTAAAACCACCTACGACAAATGTTGAAGATGTATTGAGGAGAGATTTCCATTTCATTTTAAAAGGCAAGGCCAAGGAGTGGCTTTACACATTACCTCAACATTTCACCATATTGATGTGGGATCAGTTGAAAGGAGCATTCTCAGATAAACATTTTCCTGCTTTTAAAACTTCGAGGCTTAAAAAGGAGATAACTAGCGTTATTCAATGAGATAATGAATCCATGTATGAATATTGGACAAGGTTCATCACACTTCTAGCCTATTGTCCAAACCACAATATTTCAAAGAATGATATGATAAACTCTTTATATAAAGGTCTCCTTCCACTTCATAAGCCCTCAATTCATGCCACAACAAACGGTTCGCTCAGAGAATTGAGTCCCAATGCTGTATGGGGCCTACTTTAAAAAATGGCTACCAATGACCCTCAATTTGGAGACATAGGAAAAGTGTACAATACCTCTTCGGTTTCTTCTCAAGATATTCTTGCTAAAATTGTTGCTTTGGAAAATCAAGTGGAGAAAAGACTCAATCTTTTAGATAATAATGTAGAGGCCAAGCAAGTTAATTCAGTGGGTCATTCTCAAGTTATAGTAACCGGTTGTGAGTACTGTGGATCCATGGTGAATGCCTCGAATAATTATGGTAGATATGAAGAATTTCATGCCCTTTACCAAAATAGGAATGGCCAATATCAAAAGGGGGATCCCTACTCCAACAACTTTAATAACGGTTAGAGAGATCACCTTAATTTTAGAATGGGTAGGGATCAAGGCAATACTCATGGAAATTCTTCTAATCAAATGGTGTCTAATCAAGGGACATCGTCTTCTTTTTCTAAAAATGATGCATTTGCTATGATCATCAAGGGCATTCCTAGGATTAATTCATGATTAAATCACAAGAAAACACAAACCGATGCTAAGTTGAATGCTATGGGGAATAAGATGGACTCGTGTCTACAAAATGTGTTCTTTAAGTTGGAGCAAATAAAGACTAAGCATGAGAAGTTGAACACTTTTGTTACTTAAATCTCTAATAATGTGAGTGAATAACAAGCAAAGAGTAGTGGTTCTATACCCTTAAGCACAATGATAAATCATAATTCTTTGAATGCAATCACACTCAGAAGAGGTAAGAAAATTGGTGCTAAGAAAGTGAATTCAAAGTGAATGAAGAGGATCAAGAGCCAGTTAATGAGGAAATAGAAGGTGAGTCTCCTCCTGCTAACACTACTTAAGAAACCTCCCAAGTTAAGAAGAAAACTTCTATTTAATCTAAAAGCCTACAAGAAAAGAAGCTCATGAAGAAGTCTAAAAAACAACCAGTGGTGCAAAATGATGAAAAGGCAACAGTTATCCTAAAGAGGTCAAAGTTTAACACTTAGTAACCATTATTTCCTTATTTTGCTTCTTTTAATCTTGTTGATTCAGTTTATATTTGATTTTAGGTTTCCTAATTTCACAGCCAAGATCACACTTCAATTAATCGTTAATTTGATAATTTTAGGTCTATTAAATTGCCAACTCATGTTTTATCACCAAACATTAATTACTTTGACTCACTCACTAAATTTGTTGTCAAGCTTATGCGTAACAATGATCACAAGCATCCAAATATGTATTGAAATCAACAATAAATAAAGTTAAGAAAATAATTTTAAAATAATTCCTAATCTCGATTTAGAAATCCATAAACATGTAAACAATATATAAATCCAATTTCATACTAAGGATAATGAAGAAAGTAAAAGGAAAAGAATAAAGACTATTTAATTCCTTGATCTGGAATGTTGGAATTTCTTGAAGCTCTTATTTGATCTCTCCACTTTTGATCTAATTTAACTTAGGACTACTACCTTTTTCTTATCTTTTAAATTTTCTTATATAGTGCGATAAGGTTTTAGGGTTTCCACACTTTTTCAGTTCCAAGAATAGCGTTGAACGATAAAAATACAAAAAAAAAAAATCATACCTAGAAACCTCTATCACAGTCATGACAGAGAGTCATGCATCTTCATACATGTCTGTCACGATCGTGCTCTTTGAAGCTTCCTCCATCTTCTTTGTTCTTCAATTGCCTAATTTCCAACATTCACAAACACATCAAACACCTTATGAAACATAAAATTAAGATTGAATTCATGATATAATCCATACAAACACTTAGAACATAACTAAACACTAACAATATCACAATTCTAAGCCTATATTTTCATGATAATCATCTAAGAAACACTTGAAAACAACGCAAACTCCTAGAGAAACACAATGTGGTCCATAGCTATCAACATCCCCACATTTTAAACTTTTACATGTCCTCAAGCAAAAAACAAAAACAAAAAACACAAATAAACAATACAAAAACACATAATTCACTATAAGAAAATTAGAAATTATCAACGAATTTTTTTAGTAAATAACAAATTTAATTTCATCGATAAACGTGTCAAGAAAAATGGTATATTACAACAAAAAATCTGTTAGTAAAGGTGGAGGTAATCTACCCGCAAAACTTTACCAACAAAACTTAATGATTGAATAGTAAAAAGTCGTCGTAAAGATAGGTGACAATGGTTGGTGGTAAAAATAAGTGATAGAGTTTGCCAACTAAAGAAATTTTTGTCAGTAATTTATTGACAAAACTATCATTTCGTTGGTAAATTAAAACAACGTCTGTATTATTATTTAAATTTAAAGTAAAATGACGTCGTTTTATTGTTAATAAAATTATACCTCAAGTGTGAGGCCCCAAACTACACCCTAGTAGGAATGTTTCTTTTCCATCAAAGTATTTGTAATGGGTGTTAATAATTAGGAAAGTGAGTGATTAGTTTGAGACATAATTGATATTAACAGAATTATAGGGGTATTTCAGTAATTTATGTTAATTGTGTTATACATGCATAAAGATATAAATTGCTAAATGTACTAAGATGGAATGTAATTTCATAAAATAAGACAAAGGCATGGTCTTTTTTGTTACTAATGAAAGGTGAAAAGTAGAAAGCAATAGGATGGAAGCATTAGTCATATGTCCCACACCATAACACTTAGCCATATCGCAAATGGCATGTCACCCATTTGTACCTTTGTCTAATAACATGCAGATGAAGAAGGGGAGGTCGATAAGCACAAAAATTTGCAGAAGATTAAGCTTTTGCCTCTTCATCCACCGTCTTGTTAAATCACTTTGTGCTTTTGAAGTTAAGGTCTGTTAATTGCATGTTTTGGTGTGAAATTTAGCTCCTTTCTCATCTCCTCTTTAGCTAGGGTTATATTATTCATCTATAATTGTTGGAAATGAGTAGTGAATGGGTGTGTTGTGCATAGAAGAGAAGAAGAACAAAGAAGGCAAGCAATTAGAGTGAAGAGTAAGGATTTTGAAACACTCCTTTCAAATGTATGGAAATTTTGATATCCTACTAGGTTTTTTTACTGTAACATAAGGGGTTTTGTTAAGAGAAGTATCCTAGATGAAAATGGGATGTTTCTAGTTCACTTATATGTGTATTTGGCGTCCCTTTTGCATAATAAGACTGAAGTGAGTTAAGAGTGGTTCCACTCAATAAACATTAGTATTTTAGCCATACCTTAACCTATAGATATCCAAATGGGATAATTTTAATTTTAATTAAAATGAAGACATATTTCTACAACTTTCAAGAAGAAATTGAATTTCAATTTTTTCTCTAAGGGTTTTGAAATTTGTCTTAATGTTGAGTTCTCGTTGTTGTCCCTATTTGAGAATAGTCTATAGTAGTTTGGGTATAACTCTCTGAATAATAAACTAAATTGCATTAACTTTATGTCATTAGAAACTTAATACATAGAGGACCATTTTTTAGAAGAAATATCACCTAAAAACCTCATTTTCTATGTAATAATGGCCATACAAAATTTACCAGAAAACTTGTCCTGAGAAAAGCTAGAAATTAGGTACAATTGTGCATCACCCCCATTTTTCTAGCACACACATGAAATTTTCCTTACCAAAATGCTATTGAATCTCCTCCAAAACTCTTTTGGATATCACTGCAACTTAGCAAATCCTGTTATTAGGGTAATATAAGACTCATGCTTATAATGTGTAATTACTTAAATGCTTTCATTGATGTATAATTACAAAGGCTTATACTCACAAGGCCCATTAAGTTTGAACGGGTGTGAATGAACAATTTTAGTTTGAGAATAAGGGAATAACTTCATATGTTATGTATTATTTCTCTTACATATGGCTCTGAAATTTGATATGATTTGCTTTAACCTACCAAGTCCTAGTTGTAGGTAAATAGGCATGCCTAGAAGGGACTACAGTTTCCTTTATTCTTAGACTCTACGCTATCTTTTGTTTTAGAAACTCAAGTCTCTTCTATTTTTCTAGAAATCAATATAGGTATCTTCTGTTCTATTCCCATCACCTACTTTTGAAGAGATTAGCAACCAATTTTGAATGTGTTTTGACATTTTTTCTATTCTGATGCAATTGATAGTCGAATTACTCGTTGATTTGAACAATCAAAGATTGCAATGTGATATATCATGATTCTTTTGCATATAAATATTAGATTATTGTAGGAAGTAGTTGCCATATTGTATATTGCTTTATTTTTTTCCTACCAAGCTATATGCTTAGCATGGTGGTTTTTTGTTCGTGTAGGTCTTGTTAAAAAAGGTAAGGCTGGGACAACCCAGTGACTAAAGAAGGATGTATTATGTTTTGGGAGATTTTATGCTTAATCTTTGAGTTGAATTCAATATTATGAGACATTTGTTCTAGTTTGTGTAAATGGCTTGTAATAACCATAACATAGGATAGGTTTGATTTTAAGGCATGGATTTGATAAATACAATGTGTATATTTTGTCTTGCTTATAACTCAACGACATATGAAATGTGAGGTATGTTTGCCTTATTTTCTACAAATTGTTGGAATGTCTTGGTTTGTTTTAGGTTTGTTTTGTGTGGCATCCGTATATCCTCCTAGGGGGTATTAAGGTGTTACGGTAAGTATGATGCCTTTATGGTTATAAAGAGACCTATAATGATTGTGACTTTCTTTCCTATTATTTTAACGATAAAGAGGCCTATATGAATGAGGAGGTTGTAAGTTCTTTTGAGATGACCTTGCATAAAAATTGTGCCTATTTTTTTCTTGAGTATTATACCCTCTAAGTTTAGAATCTAATTCATACATGAATTTCCTTTTTCTTGGGACTAAGAAGATGATAGATAGGCGCGTATTTTTTTTCAACATTTAAAAAATGCAATATGATCATGTGAAGATTCAAACTTAGTCTCATCATATAATTGCTTGACCTTGACCTTTATAAAAATACTCTAGAAATTCTCTAATGCAATTCCTTAAATGAAACTAATTCCATACCTATCATTAAAGCTATTTTGAGCTAAAAAAATAAAACTTGATATGCATGAAACCAATTCTATATCTCATAGGAGTTTTAAAAAATAAACAATTAATGTGTAAAAAAAAGGTTGTCCAAAAAAACCCAAATAAAGATAAATATTTTCTTTTTCCATAATAATGGTTTTCCATGATAATGTTTTTGCCTAATAATGATTATGATCTTGCAAAAATTTATATGTTTTCTTTTTCCATATGTGATATTGCGAAAAATTGTTATGATCAAATTGAGGTTAATTGCTCTTTGTCAAGCAGAGATCGAGGCTTCAATGGCTTAAGCAATATTATAATTTATAGGATATGAAACATTAATAAAAGAAAAAAAATGTAATACACAACTTAAAACTGATGCATATCTGTAACTATACTCAATTCAAAACTTATCAAAACCTAGCTAATTGTTTATTATCTTTCTTGCAGGTCGTATACTATTAAAGAGCGTCAATAATTGTCCAACCTCATTCGTCTTCTTTGTATTTTGCAATTTTTAATCTATCAAAGTAAGTCATTCAACTAAATAATGTATACAATGTGATCATTTTTGTATTGTTCATTGCAATTTTACCTCTAACAATGATTAATGAGCTTTTAAGCTGAGGTTTAATAGTCTAAGTATTTATGTTTAGGCATTGTTTAAATTGAAACATAAAGACTTGAACGTCAATATGATTAATTCAAACTTATAAGAAATTAATGTAATTGATATGAAAATTAAAGCGACAATGTACTCTGCTTCGATTGTTGAATCTATAGTTGTATCTTATTTGGAACTCTTCCAACTGATTATTTCATCATTCAGTGTAAAAATAATATCTCGACTGGGATCTAGAGTCATCCCTGTCAGATTGCGAACTAGCATCTATATACTTACTCACAATAAGATTTCCTTCTCTATATACCAAGAATACATCCTTAGTTCTTTTTAAGTACTTAAGGATATTCTTGATAGCCACCTAATGAACTTCACCAGGATTTGATTGGTTTTTGCTCGTAACACTTAAAGTATATAATACATCGGGTCTATCTCATATATAACATAGGATACAAGATTGATCCTATAGCTGAAGCATCAGGGATCAAATTCATACGATTCCTCTCATTTTATGTCTTCAGACACATACATTTTGAGAGTGTAATCCCATGCATCATGGAAGATAACCTCTCTCAGACTACTCTATGTTAAACTTCTTTAGCATCTTATCTATGTATGTTGACTGAGAAAGACCAAGCAACTTCTTAAATCTATCTCTATAAATTCTTATCCCCAAAATATAAGTTGCTTTTCCAAGGTATTTCATGGAGAAATTCTTGGACAACCAATTCATGACTGATTGTAAAACTGAGACATCATTTCCTATTAGTAGTATTTAATCTACATACAACATAAGGAATACGATTGCACTCCCACTAAACCTCTCATACACACAATGTAACATCCCATCCCCCATGGGAAGGGTAAAATGGTAATTTGGAATGGGATATGAGTGTGTGAACATATCTCGACATGGTCATGCCCAATATGGCCTCCATATATGCATAAATTGTAATTTTTATATATGCACATGTTTGTATATACATTCATAACATTTCCCGACATATGTAATTATTGTGAAAAATGTGTTATTTGTGTTTGAAAATCAAATTGGAGTGGATTTTTGTATGTTTTTCATTTTTGTCGAAATTTAGAAATTTTTTTGGAAATTTTTTGGGATATCTTTTCGGGCCGGAAAATTTACAAATGACAGACTGATTTGGTTTCCGGTACCAAAAACGACTGTCCAATGGCACCAAAAAATTAGATACATGATTTTAGGATTTATGACTTTGAGCCATTAGAATTTGGAGACAAATTGGACTAGAAACTGAATTGGAATTGGAAAGAACCTTAAGAGTGTTTTAGAATAAGACAAGTGGCAAGTGACACATGTCACTTGCCT
>JANZLD010029605.1:0-10195 GCA_026413575.1 Erythroxylum carthagenense
TTGCTCAAACATCACCATAGGTCATATTTTATAAAAAGAAGCATGTAATATGTTAAATCTTTTGTTAAGACTCATTGTCACATAAGGAGAGCTCCTAATTTCTCAAATTTTGAAAAGATAACTTTTTACCTCTTACAAATAACTAAAGAAGGCCTGCAAATGTATATAGATCATAATTTTGTAAGTATTGATTACATCACACTAACACTTTCAATTTCCATCACATGAAATGTTATTTTTGTGGTAATTATGGACACATACATAGAAATTACTTTTTGAAAGGATGTGTGTCAAGTAGAGTTAAAAGAATATGGGTGGGAGAAAGGTTTAGGAACTAACTCCTAAAGACCTAAGTTTATGTGAGTACCTAGACCCTTCGATATCTTTTCCTTGCAGATCAATATCAAGTGGCATGAAATGAATACCAATAATTGGGATTGCCTCTATGGATATAAAATGAGAAACATTAATGATATCTCTAATAATTAGTTTCAAAAAGAAAATTACTAAGAGCCCCCATACGAGTCAAGTAAGGAAATTAGTGATACTAAAACCTAATCTTTCATGGCATTGATTACGGAGAGCAAACATTAGATATTGCTTTAATATAGGATTGCAATGATGGTGTTATTCACGTGATTAAGAATGAAGGGAGTTGTTCTTTTGGATTGCCATTACAAGAAAATAATAATTGGCTTAACTAACGACTTTACCGAGTGCAATTCAAATGACCATAGCAGAGATGGGAGCAACGCAACGAATAAATACTATATTGGAATGTATTAGGAAAATCTAAAGGTTATCCATACATACATACATAGATATATGACGTATTCTATGCTAAAAATTTATCACGTATTCTAAACTATGCACAAGTGGATGTATTATATGATTGTTTTAATATATCCCGCTTTATAAACTGTTAACAAATTTGTTCTTGGTTGTAGGAACTCATTTGTTGGCAATATTTATTTTCTGAACAAGATTGAAGAGAAGCTTTAGCAGTTATGGAAATGACCTTACGTTCCTTATATTTTTAACTATGTGAACAGTGACTTTGCACACAATTTAATCAAAATTGTGTCAGTTTCTATATTATTCATTGTAGCTCTGTCATCATCTTCTTTAACGTACTTCGGGAAGATCCTTTTGCATGTTGATCGAGGTTAGTGAATGTGTTTTCGACTACATTTTTTGAATTTGGTTTAATTTGGATATTTGTTTATGGTTTGTGCTTTACATGACTAATTCAATTTGGCTTGCACGAACTGAAACTTATTTGTGGTATAAACTTCGGTTTATCAATGTATTAATATAGGACGAGTTTGACTGATATTATTGTTTTTTCAATCTATTATTTTATTGATGCTTTTTGATATAATTATATTCTGTTTACTTTTCATATGTGAATTTTTACATGGTTGTTTTTTAATTGTATATGTTAAACTAATTTATTAATTTAAGTATTCATATTCTTATGAATACTTATTCTATTTGGCACTAGTACATATTTAATATAGGTTAAATATCAAACTTTTAACAATAATTCTATTTTAACATATATGATTACAAACATATATGTCCGATCTTCAGTATACAAATCTTTTACATCTCAACCCATAAACCTTAACACACAACACAGTGCAGATATTATTGGAGCAGATGATTCAGTTGAGATAGGAGGTGGAGCAGTTGAAGGGTAGAGGTAGCACCTCAGAGTACCCCCCATCATTAGGGCATTAGGATTATTATAGTCATTTTCTTTCAATTACAAAGAACAGACTTATTATAATGTACACTGTAATGTTTGTATTATCAATTAAGAAAATTTGAACTTTATATCATCAATTAACTTTTGTTTAAACAAATTAAATATATAAACAAATAAATTTATTATGCACAGATAATTCACAACTGTTGAAATAAACTATTTTTCATAAGATCATCAAATAAAGTTTAATGTTGGGATTTTTACAAAAAAATTCTTAACATCCAATTACCAACGGAACACAAAACCGTCGCAAAATTGTTACTATATTACTGACGGAATACATAAACCATCGCAAAATTCATTCCATACTACCGACGGAATACATTATGCCATCGGTTAATTGTTCGTTGTATTTACCGACCGTTCTTCTTTTTCCATCAGTATACTAACGACAATTTACTGACGGTAGCTTCTTTTTGTTGGTATATTTTACTGACGGAAGCACATGAAAATTTCATCATTATACTTACCTACGATCGTATTACTGATGCCGTTGTCTGCCATTTTATTCCGTCAATGAATATTATTACCAATGGAATTCTTCAATTTAGCATCGACTTTGATCTTCGGTAAATCGTTAATTTCTTGTAGTGATACATTGTTCCGATTAGACATAGAGCATTGAATTAACGTCTACTCTATTTTGAGTCTAATCATAATCATATTAGTTCTCTATCGTTAGCTTTCGATTCAATTAATGACATTTGTAAATTATTTATAAAGCATTATTTTACCTTCGCCAAAGATTTCTTGAATCAATACTAATCGAGAACAACAAAACATTATCCCTAATTACTTTAGGGTGATGAATTCTATCTTGATCACTCATCTATCTTCATATAGTTCATGTTATATCCAATGAATACCGATTAAACGACCTATGATTAAATAGATCATAAGTAGTATCAAAATATAGCAATCCCCATACAAGATAACTTTAATGACCTTAAGTTAAAGGATAACTTATACAAACATCACAATGAAAATTTCATAGACATACAAGTAATGTTCCAAATGAATTTCTCATATCGGGTCTGCTCAGTGAACTTATTCTCTAATAAGCACCCACACATTTGTTTATATATCTCTATACTTTAATCTATGAGATCGACTACTTCCTTCATAAGGAAAAACAAAATGTGTGTTAGTCTTTTTACGTTCTATTAATGTCCAATCTTAATAGAAAAATGACTAGAAACATTTAGGAATAATACATAAATGCAATATGAATTTCGTAATTATAATCTCATTATAATTTCATTTTGCAATGTACAATTATCCCAAGGAATTTATCATATACATCTAAACATGTACAAGATAAAAAATGTCTTTAAATAATTTGTCACTAAATTACAACCAAAGCGATTGGTTGTAGAGCATAAACCAATAATCTTCCACTTGCACTAAGCCAATCGTTTAAGTATCTTATACCATATCACCATATGACGATTATTCTACTACTAGAATATTGGCTTAATGAGAGAATTCTACAAGATTATCTTTAGTGAGCACTTAATTAAATTTTATAACTCCCATCTTAATTATCATCATAATTAAGAAAATTTGCCTAAGCACATTCTTGGATCTTTGATGAGACTTTAGCTTTTTATGCATGCCCAATGGCTTTAATGTCTTATAGGACATTACTGTCTTGAACAATGCAAAGAAACTATATCAAGTTCACTAAAGAACTTGTTGATCTAATTAATCATTTCCATTAAATGAAAAAAATGAATTATGACTTAATTAGCAACCAATTGCTACATTGGAACTTTTTCCAATCCTAAATGATATTGTTCTAAGTAAATAAATCTTAATTAGGATTTACTTCTAAAGTTATATCCTTTTCATCTTGAACTCAAATATCAGCTCACACATAGAGTAATGAATATCTTTAATACTTTCATAAGTATTTGATATCTTAAATAATAAACATCTTTAGTAAATTCTCTATGTACTTGGACTTAGAAAAAATTAACAATGTCCAATATATCTCTATATATCTAATCCCCATATTTAAGCTATTACTTTTTCATATCCAACAAGAGTTTTTCTTGAAAATTATGTATGCAACAAATGAAAGTTAGACCTTTTATTCTCTATGAGTAATATGTCTCTATATAGTCTCAATGAAGAGGACAACTATACTCCCACTTACCTTCTTGTAGATATGATAAATTCACAATAATCTTCAAAACTAACTCTTTGAATTCATCTTGAAAGTGAATCTTTCAATGTCTCATAGCCTTTCAACTATTCATCAAATAAATCATTAAAGGCATTAGTTTCAATTATATGTAATGTTATAAGATTTGAACCTATCAAATTCCTTCTTACTCCCACTACTTGTCTTGAGAACCATTCTCTTAAAAGTATACATTGAACCAAACAATTTGTTCAATGGGTTTGTAAGATTATATCCAACCTTTTAAATATCTTATAACTTTTTATTACTCAATTTAGTTCTAAACTAAATGAATAATATATGCTTCAGCTAAGCGTCATTAAATCATTAACGTTAACTATTTCAAAGACTTTAGCGTTTCATATCTAATATGAAATCTTGCTAATTGATTTAATATAGAAGGTAAGTCATTGTACCAGGCATGGCTATAGAAGATATAATATTGCATTATACAGTGTCTCATATTGTATTTTACTCCTTACATAAATCTATACTTTCACGAATTTATATGTGAAGGAATTCACTAATGAATCTCATTCCCTATAGATAGCCAAAAATTTAAAACTTACCACAATGATCTCATTGAAGTGCTTTAGCATTCTCAATGCTTTATTTTTACTTAGATTTAAATAACTTGAACTTTTCAAATTTTTAAATCATTATTCCATTTAATATGTATGACTATATCATATAAAGTCATTACTAATCTAATGAAATATAAGTATTATCCTTTTTGTTGAATTATTATTCTATCTAATACATCACATGTATAAGATTTAACAATTCAATACCATCATCATCCTTTCACTAAAGGTTGATTTGGTTATTCTTTAACTTGACAAATTTCCAAGTTACATATGATTTATAATCAAAAGGATACACGTATCCTTATATGTAACTTTATGATTCTTGTTTTTTTGATTTAACCAATATGACATAAAAAGATTGTCTAGGTTATCCAATATATATACAAATTATTTGCATAAACTTGAATCAACTACTTAGACTTAGCAATCTATTTCTAACTATGCATTGAACATTACAATAATGTTGAATCTAAATTGAGTATCAAAAAATTATAAGTATGAATTAGAAATATATATGATCTCTATCATATCACATATAGGTAAGAAGAGTCATGCAATCGTTTTCTTTTAATGACAACTAGTATCATACTGTTGCTAAGCCTTTAATTGTAGTCCACAATTATGATTTTAGTAGGCTAAATTAAGTGGAGCAATTCCATCAAGGTACTATATCTTTCAGCTCTACTCCATGAAACCCTTTGCATTTTGCTATCATGGTGTTGACATACATCTTACATGTCGTCATCAAAGTTTACAAGACATTAGTCAACTCAAAATGTCAATACATTTTGTCATCTATATGATTTTGTCATATCTCTACAACTTTGTCGCCATATCCTCAATGGGGAATATAACAAAATTACATAATGAATATACAATTTTTTATCTAACTTTTGAGAACTTTTCTCATACATATCCAATGTCCAAGAACTTGGGTTTACCAACTTAGCATCAAATATACTAAATAAGGTATATTCTACTAAGAACAAAATATAAGTGTAAAAGAAACAAGTAATCAATTATATGCCATGACTACCAAATAAGATTAGGACTTTAATCACGCATTTGGTTACTCCTAATATTTTATTCGAAATAATAGCCCTCACTACTATTCGAAAAATTACTTTAATCTCTCTAGTGGGCTAGGATCCCATTCGAATATAGTTGACCTTGAGTTTGCTCAACAAATCAACTACATTTAAATTAGGTAGATAACAACTTTATCAATTACATCTCTTGTGACTCCTAGATCTGTTAGGTGATAACTCTTGCCAAAATATGTTGTTCCTAACTTTACCTCTAAATTCATGTGATCATGAGTTTGCTTATCTAAATCACACAAATTTAGTTAAGTAGAACCCACTATCATAAGATTAAACATATTCGGGTTAAAGCGACCTTAAGTTTACTCAATAAACCTTACAATAAACAGAACTCTGGTTTATTCTTATAACAATGGAAGGCAACAATCACGTTCTTAATGTGTACGTAATATTTTATTCATCTCATCAAACACAAATTGTACGTAAAATATCACACATATAAAACATACAATTTATCATGCATCAAATATATATATCAATCATATAAACAAAGTATGCAACTTATGCACTCATAATCAAATTATATGCATAAAATATCAAACTTTGTTTGATTCTAGTTATTGATCTTCATAATCTAAAATAACATTTTCAACTCCTTTGAAAAATTTAAATTAGATTAAAACTATTGATTCGTAAATAAATTAAAATCCTAATCCAAATAGTAATTTAATTTGATTTGAAAACAATTTTTAAATCCAATTGGAAACTTTTTCCAATTATCTTGACTCCTTTGATAAAATTTAATTGAAAACAATTTTTAATAAATTGTACTTCTTACTTATTATATATATAATTTAGAAAATTTTCTTTTTAAAATTATATTAGTAACGCATTTTAATCCAATTAGAAAACTATTTCTAATCTAATTAGAAATAAAATTTTCCTTAATTAGAAAACTATTTTCTAATATTAAAAGGAAACCACTTTCAAAATTAAATAAAACACTTTTCAAATTTAATTAAGAAAGTCTTTTATATTATTTATTTTGAGATTTATTTCTTGACTAATTAGAAAATCTTTCTTAAATAAATTAAAAAACCATTTTTAAAAAAATAAAGCAAGTTCCTTTTCTTGATAAATAAATGAAAACACTTTTCAAAATTTAATCAAGATAATATCCTTTCTAATAAAATCAAGAAAGTTATCATTTATAAATAAAGAAACAATTTCTAAATAAATAAAATAATAATTCTCTAAACAAATAAAATTATAAATTTAATTTATCTCAATCAAATTGAAATAAATAAATTTAATCAAGAAACAATTTTGTTAATAATTTTAAAAAACATTTTGTTTAATTTCAGGAAATCTAATTGAAAATAATTAATTCTAATTTTAGAAACAACTTTTCTAATTAATTAATTTCAATTTAATTGAAACTAGTTAATTCTAAATTTTAGAAAATACTTTTCTAAAATTAACTAAGAATCAATATAATTATTAATCTTAATCAAATTAAGAAAAATAATTATGTTCATTTTGGAATTGATTTGATAATTAATTTAATTTAATAATTCAATACTAGAAAAATTAAACTAAATTTCATAATGTTCCTAATGAAATTTACCCTTTGAAAATAATTTTCAATAATTGGAAAACATCCTTTTTCAATTTTATTAAGAGTTGAAATTAATTTAATCTCTATTAAATTAATAACATGACATTTAGGGTTTTAAAACACACTATAAAAAGGTTTGGGATTCTGCAGGGGACGTCCTACGAGGACGATGGGCACGTGTGGGCACGAAGCATCTCCTCCTTCTGAAACACTCCCACATCGTTTGACTCTTCGAACCACTCCTTCCACGTCGCTTCATCTCTTCCATGTTTCTCTCACGTTTCCCTCAACCAACGGGTCTTATAACGATCATCCTCTCCGTCGCCTTGCGTTCATGAGTGAGTATTCACCAAGTGGTGTTGCACGGTGGTGATGCCAAATTAGTGGCGTCACCGACCCATAATCACCAACGGTTCTATGGGTCAACTGACGCCTTGTGTCATGACTATCGGCGCTCACCAGTGGCGTTGCTAGATGCGAACAGATGGGCGATAATCGCCTATCTTGTTCGCCTTCACCCAACCCAGAACTCACGAAGGCGGAAATAAAGATCGTGCATAATCAATTTACACAAGTAGTAAACAATATCACAGGGAAAAATGTAGAAAATCAGATGCAAGGCGTCGTTCATGATGTCAACATGCGACTGTTCGACGGGCGATAATCGCCCATCGTGTTCATCCAACACAAAATTAGTAAACACAACCCAGAATACAAACATCTCATATTGTTTTATGTAAATGCAAACCCAGTTTTCGCAGGCAGAAGCATACAAACACAGAAACCAAACATCACAAACCCAGAACAATTAGGGCAATAGAAAATTAGGGATTTCATCAACAACGCAAGACATCGTATAAGGATTATAAAAAATCCTAAACCCATTGTTTGGAAACAGTTTCTAGAAATAAACATAAAAAACATAGATTTTGTTTCGGTGCTATCCGAAACATTAAAACCAAATCAACAATAATAATAATTCTAGGTTTAGAATATGAACTGTTTATATTCTAATTATTCCAAAATTATAACCAATAACAATCAAACATTTTAATCAAATTATAGAAATAAAACTGGCTTTGATACCACTGTTGGGAAATCGGGTTGAGATCCGATCCCGACTACAATGGAATAATTACGAAATCTTTTTGTAACTTTTGATTTATCAAAAATCAGGATCCATTTAATTCTATAAAATGATTAACACAAATCATAATTAAAAAATTTAATTTGTACCTTATTCCGAAACTTGATCTTTATCTTGTTGTATCCTTTGAACCGTTTCCAAAACTGATCTGTCTTAACCACCATAGCCGAACAAGTGTCCAACCTCTAACAGTATCCACAAAATGAGTTGAGAGAATTCTGTAACTCCTACAGAGAGAGTTAAGCAAGAAGTGCTAGCTCCATAGAGCTTAAGCCTATTTATAATAAGCTTTGGACGTTTTAGTAATTTAATTGAAATTAAATTCTAATTTCAATTAAACTTTAATTAGAATTAAACTTGTTTTAAGCCACAAAATTCATTAAGTGAAAGACCTATATTTATGGTCTTTCACTTGTCTTTTACGAGACATACTTCATTTCTCCATCGTCTTCTTTTTTTTCTTCTTCTTCTTCTTCATTTGTTCTCTTCCTCACTCATGACACCTCACTCTCACCCTCATCATGTTGAACTTTGCCTAACTTTTTAACTTTGCTTCTTCAAGAATTATTGTCCTCTTCATTTCTTACTAAACACCCAACCCTACCACCCTAAAATGATGGTGGACGTGTAAGAGAGGGAATCTAGGGTTAAGTGAGATCTTGAAGAGTTTGAAGAATCTTGAAGCTAAACAAGTAAGTATAAGCATTAACCCTTCTTGATTTGTTGAATGAAGCATAATTGATGATAGTCAGAGAAATGTTCATAAATTGAGGATGGGAAACATATTATGAAATAGGAAGAATTAAGTTGATATTTAGAAGTGAAATGAAAGTGAAAATGAAGTGAATATGTGTAGGAAGTTGATGATGAATGTGTATATATGTGTATGTTCTGTTATTAGTGTTCATGATCAATCATAGGCTATAATTTGTTTATAGACGATATTAAGTTGAAATGAAGTTGAGAATGAAAAGAAAGTGAAGTAGAAAAGATGGTTTAGGTACAAGATGGGTTATACGTGAAATGTTGGAAGTTAAAAGTTGGAAAGCAGTAACATGTTCACTGCGTATGTTTCTATGAAAGTTCGCCACAGCTAACTCTTGGCTTCGCCATGGTGAAGTTTCCTACACAACTTGAACATGCTTTGGTATTTTAGGGATAACTTGTTCTATAGTTATCCAAATAGAATGGTTTTTGATTTGGAGTAAACTAGAGATATAGGTATACAAATTGTATGATGAAAGCAAGCTTTAAGTTAGTCTCTAAGAATTTCAATTTCTGGATGAAAGTTGGGCACAGAATACTATTTCAATATAAGAATAGCTTGAAAATATTTCAAGTATAACTTTCAAATTACTTGTAACACCCCACTCCTGTAGGACCCGAACCCGATATCGTGGATGATATCCGAGTCCGCGCCATACGAAAATGGTATGCTACCGATTCAATTTCCGATCTAAACTCAATAAGTCATTTCTTTAAGACATTTTTGAAATCATCACAGTTGCGGAATTCAATTAAACAATTGGGTCCACTTAAATCCGAAATCCCTTTTCATTCATATCACAATTACAATCATAAATAAGTCCATAACAATATCGAACATTTTCTGAAATCATAATACAAATACAGCGTTAGTTAATTAGGACCCACTGAAATAAAAGCACTAATTTGCGGGAAATACAATTTTAAACACGAATTAGAAAGACACCATGCAGACGTGAACTGATCCCAACCCTAACCTCTGACTTCTATGCAGTGGACGTGCTCCCGTTTGTCTAACGGGGTACTCTTCATAACCTGTAAAAATAGTTGCAATGTTGGGTGAGTTTGCGAACTCAGTG
>JANZLD010029710.1:0-10192 GCA_026413575.1 Erythroxylum carthagenense
ACAATCCGTGCCAACCAAACGGGGCCTATAAGTCTTATGCTTTCTAAGTTGATGTTTATTTAATAAATCTTCTTACCTCATTAGTCTTATCTTTCAAAACTCCATTTGACATGATCATTTGTAGGTCCCTAATTATAAGTGTCTTAAGATATTTGCATGTTTGTGTTATCCTTGGTTACACCCATATACTACTTCTAAACTTCAACCCAAGTCCATTCCTTCCAAATTTTCTTGGTTACTCTATGTTTCATTAATCTGCATATAAATGTCTTAATCCTATCACTAATCGTTTGTATTTATCCTGACTTATCAATTTTATTGAGAACATCCTTCCTAATTAAGTTTGCAAAGATCTTATGAGTTCATTTGAAGTTCCTTTTCAAGAGTTTTCAATCAAGGATGAGAGTCATCAATGGAGCTAATATTGAAGTGAAAGGGAATGGAAAAAATGTTTTTAAAACATTTTTAGGTATCAAGTTGATTACTATTATTTATGCCAAAATTGGATAAAAATCTTCTTAGTATGTAGTTAAAAAAGTTTAATGCCATACACTTTTCCAAAGATGATTGCATCATATTTGCTGCAAATGGAGCTAAATATTAAGAGTAATGTAATAAAAAAAAGTGAAGAAATGGTGAATGAATTTACTATAATTGTTGTGGTTGTTTAAAAAAAACACTTAGGAATAAGAATAATGATAATGATAATGATAATACTAAAAATTTAGAGGAAGAATATGTTAAAAGTAAAAGTTTAAATAATATTTAAGTTGTTAAACCAGTAGAGATGAAGCTATAGTGGCAAATTTTGAAGGCTTGGCAAAATTTACATAAGTCCCTTCCTTCTTAATCATTTTGGATTACATTACTTATCTTATTTTGCCATTATTTTTTTGTTTCCATTTCTATGTTTATCTTGTTTAAATTATTCAATGAAATCGAATAAAATCAATGTTTAAAAATTTTAAAAATTTGCATTTTGACATCACTGGATTTCATGAATAAGAGATTAATGAACCAAGAAACTACTTAAAGTAATTACATGGCTCTAAGCCAAGAGTTCAACTTTCTTACATCTCTTAATGTGATTTGTTGAGTGCCATATAAATTACATGTTTTGCTTTTTCTTAGGCCTAGTTTAGTAACAATCATGTTTTTTAAAATACCTAAAAACTTATTTGGTTGGAGTATGTAGGAACTCATAGTAAACGAGGCTTTTTTATTATTTAGGTCTTATGCTCAATGCTTAAGTCCTTAGTATAAGTCCAAAAAATGAATTTTAAAACAATTATTTTCTTTTTTAGTTATTATTTTGATCAATTATTAAGTGATTACATACTGTGAGAGAAGAAAATTCACTTAATAAAACATACCATTAAAAACCTGAATAAAATTAATAGAAAATTCAAGTCCAAACCACAAGCTCACAAAACTTCAAAGTTTAAATCGAGCCTAAGTGGTCAATTTACTAATCTGTATTCTTTTCTCACTTTTAAATCAAAGAAAGAATTCATTCCAAGTCCTAGGTATTAAGTCATAAAACTAGATCTATATACTTTTTTAGTCCATCATTCTCCTTTTTTAAGTCCTAAGATATTTTATTTTGGTTTTAAGTCTTAAGACACAAATTTAAGCATTTCCTCCATTTCAAATCATAAGATCCTTTTTAGGTATTTATAAAACTATAACTAAGATCGTAAAATTATAAGTATTCAACTATTTTTTAGGCTATGTTTAGTTGGATGTAAGGTTTTTAATGGAACAGAACGAAATGGAATGGATGTAATGGTTTATAAGGGAATGGAACGTAAATGGATGTAATATTAGAAAAATGTTGTTTAGGAAGGATGGAAGGGTTCATAATGTAATATAGTCAAATGTTGTTTGAATTAAGGGTTTATAATGTAATATGGTATAAAGTTGTTTATTATTTTACATTCCATTCTAAACTCCCCAAATTGGAGGTTTTTTATTTTTACTATTTAGGATGGAATGAGATAAAATATGAAACGTTCCTCTTCCATCTTATTCTATTTCATTCTATTATAAACTCTCCTATTAAATGATGGAACAATATTACATTTCATTTTATTCCATTATTAAACCCCCAACTAAGTCTCATATGTGTAAAATTCCTTTTTTAAAATCTAGGTAATTACTTAGGAGGCGACAAAAATAGGGTGTCTGATGCCTTTTGTTATTTTATTTTACAAATTGACCACTAAATCCTCTATTTTTTAAAATTAGGATTCTTAATTCCTTCCTTTAAACTTTTCTCTATTTTTCCATAATAAAAGCGGGTGGTGATTCCGTTGAAAATCAAAATAATATTTTCAGTCTTATTTTTGTTAAGAGCGTGTAAAACCGCAAGCTCACAAAACTTTAACATTTAAGTTTTAAGTCAAGCCCTGTATGCTAGTTACAAATTCGTATTCTTTCTCCACTTTTAAATAAAAGAAAAAGATTCATTCCAAGTCATAAAATCGTATGTAATATTTAATTAGCCCACCATTATCCTTTCTCTAAGCCCTAAAATTAAGCTCTTGGCGTTTTATTTTAATTTGAAGTCCTAAGGCATTTACTCCGTTTCAAACCATAAGATCCTTTCTAAGTATCTTTTTTTATTTTCATACCCTAAGTAAGATCCCAAACTCATTGCTATTCAACTATTTGCTTTGATCATAAACTCATAAGTAGTTAAACTCTAGAACATCGATCTTTGTCCAAGTTTCTTTTTCTTTCCCAATTTTTTTCATGATAACAATCATTGAAATTAAATAAATCTGCATAAAATTAGAAGCCTTAAACCATAAAGAAAATTGCGTGATACTTTTTTATTCTAAGATTCAAAAGCTGGTTTATCAGTTATATTTGAAGTTGAACTAAACTCCCACGAGCAAATGGTATTAGTCTCGTAAGCGTAACCTGTACTACCGGAGAAGCCAACGGTCACAAATTCAGGCAATAAACTAGCCAAATCGATCTTCGTGGAAAGATATCCGATCCTATTCATGTTGTTGACATCAACATATGCAAATGTAATGCTTAAGACTTTCTGACTCGAGTCATGAGCAATCCAAACATCTGTTTTGTTCCCTTGCTTTATATTAACATTCCACGGCACATTTGGTACCGATTTCGTCGATTTTACGTCAATACCAACGTGACTGCCTCTTGGATCCCATTCGTTTTGAAAGGTATCGAACTCCACGGCAACGAAATGATTCTCCGAGGAGTTTAACGCTGTGGAGAAGTTTCTGACTAGACCAAGTCCACCACCGTATGTCACGTCTGGATACAGTCTCGAGCCATTTGGAGCCAGAAAAAATGCTAGTCCATCGCCAGATATTTCATTTCCAAGTGAGTTGATGATAAAGGAGAAATGGGTTGTGAAGTCTGTGAGGTTTCCTGATGCCTTGTCCCAAAGGTGCAATGGTTTTGTGTATGTGGCTCTACCGAACGTAGCTCTCGCTCCCTTGCTAAGTTGGTTTGGCGGGGTTAACTGAATAGCTCCACCTCCTACACTTGCATCTTTTTCCAGGAGAATATCGGTGTAGTTAACTAGGTTGAATCTAGTAAAGTTGAAACTTAGCAGAGAGCGAATGGGAGTGAAAATTGTAGTACTTTAGACTAGCACCCATATTCATTAGGTTGCGAGACAAATAGGGAGAGGAATCAATGGACTTCACGTATGCACACTTGGAAGCCATTATTGTTCTAGGTTGTATTTATAGGTCTAAGATGTGGGAGAGAGGCGATTGATTTTTGTTTTGTATATCATTTGTTCTAAACCAGAGCTCACAAATATCTGCATGTATTATACACCGTCAATGCCTAGGCAGTGTTATGGAAGACGGCAGAAAAGAAAAGAAAAAAAAGAAAAGAGTGGAAACTGTTCCTAATGTTTGGTACCAATGGCCCAGACGGCAAACTTGTTCTGTATAGAGACTATCAATATATATATATTTCATTTCTTTGCCTTTATCATATCGAACGATTTGGAATGATTATTTTAACTCAGGTCAGTGTTAGGGAACATTGACATTTTTATGGAGTTTCGTGGATATTCCCACATGATTCGGAATGATCACTCGATACTTTACTAGAAGTTTGGAGTGGAAAATTTTGAAGTAAATTCTGTAAGGAAGAGGTATATTTGTGAAGTTTCATGGAAAGTTATTAAAAAAAAAAAAAACCCTATCAAATTCCAATTGGGTAATTTTATAATTAGACGTACACACTCTTCTTTTAAAACTCTATATGATTTAGTGTTCTATAGTGTGGCATTAGTAAATGATGTTTCGACGATGGAATAGCTTACTGTACTCTGTAACTGCTAATGTTTTTTCCTGTATCTACGTGAACTTTCTTCATTTGTTTTCCATTTCGTAGTAAGCTATCAAATGACAAAAAGAATATGTTTCTTTCTAGAAGAGTTTGATTTGGATAATTTAATTAAAAAAATGCAAACTTATTTATATTAAGGTTTTTGGGATTTAATTATTATTAAACTTATTAAACTCAGTGTCTAAATTGTCTGTCCAAAACTTTGTGTATTCGTACTTGGAGATAGTTCCTTTTTGGTTGATAGATGACTTGAACAAATTTTTAGCAAAAAAATAAAAAATAAAACTTTAATGTTTATTGAAGCAATGTAATTGCTTGTACTGTTTAAATAACATGAAACTAGGACACGTTCCATAACCTTTTTTTTTTTTTTAGGTTAAGGAAAAAACTTTCATCTATCTACGAGGAGGATATACGATTAAGTAGTCAATTTGACCAGAAGACAACCTGAGTTTGGATGAACTTGATTTCTCATCCACCCTTGAAACATTAAATCTTCTTTTCATAAACACAAGATGACCAGAAGTAAAATGATGATGGGTTTTAATGGAGGAGCCATAAAAGATGGCAAAGACATTCCTAAAGGAGTGACAGGCAGAGGAGCTAGCCTCGACATTAATCAGAGCATGAATCACATATTTTATTGATGAACGAAATTTGTGGTTAGGGTGTGCACGCCAAAGGCCGACAACCATCTTCGAAATTCCCACGTAGCTTTTTTGTTTTTTGGAAAAGTAAAAAGGAATTAATTGTATAAATGGATGAGAATAAAGGTATTTGTCTTACAAACGACAACCCTTCCTAAAACGACAATAATCTTGACATTGAGTCCGTTGAGACCCAACATTATAATATAACATAGGGATTATATTCCCTTGATCCTCACCAAGGGTTATGCATTGCCCAACCGTTCAACAGATAAGAATTTCGTCGCCTCTTGATTATGCAGTGACCTGGATTTGAATCTTAATCCTCTTTACCTCTCCGACAAAATTTCACAAAGTGAAAAGTGGAGATTTCGCAGATACACAAGTGGATCAGGAAGGAAACTGGATCCTCCAAAGAAGAGATTAGAACCCCTCCATGCATATAGATCGATTCTTCTTTAGGTGATAGGCTTTCTTTACTTTAATTGTTGCTGGTTAGGAGCTCTTGCTTTTAGATCCAAAAAATTATTTTAGTTGGTTCTCCACGAAGTTGTTATATTAGGACATATTATGTCTGATGCTCGGATATAGAGTAATTTCTCTCTAATTCCATAAATTAGGGAGAACAAAATCTCATCCCTAATATGAGTCTTGTTTTGAAATCTCCTTAGGTTATTCTCTTGCCATAACTCCTTAAAAGTTAAAGCGAAAGAGATGATAAATAATACCTCGCTGATAGAGGGGTATTTTTCAACTTTAGGAACCAATTAGGAACTTCCATAAACTTACTCCCCATGTTAGACTGCAAGTAAAGATCCTATATTATGCTCTATATAAATTGAGAAAGATCACAAAAGAAGAAGAGATGGTCCTTAGACTCCTTCTCTCCTCCACATAGCATGCAAATAGGGTTTGTAGCTAGGTTGCTCATTCTGTCTAAGATACTCAATTTATCTAAAGTTGCTAACCATAGAATAAAAGAGTAACTAGGAATGAGAGAACCATACCATACAATAGGAACCATTATATCTTAGAAGTATTTTGATCCATCCAATCCCTGAATCTTGAGGAGTTGACTAAGACTTAGAGGTTGATTGAGACATTGATAAGAGTCCTTTCTTCCAAGATTAAGAAGATAATTAGGAATGAGATATTGTAACTCTAAAGGGATATTGCTATATTGCCCCCTATTAGGATAGAGTTAACCTTGGAATAAATAGGAAATGAATTCTAGCTAAGCATAACTTGAGGTATTTTGATAAGGGAGCCTCTACCTATCCAATTATCAAATCATAGGGAGGCCTTTTCCTTATTTCCTATCTTACAAAGCACAGTTCGTTTTAATATGGCCCTTTGCTTAAGTAATTGAGTCATGAATCGAGAAAAGGAAATTTTAATAGGAATGTCCCATATGTTATTCCCCTTAAGAATATAATTATAAAGGTATTTGATCTATAGTGACTGATATATGTTTAATTGTTGATACATCTAATCTATGAAACTTAGTGATTAATGCCTTAAAATGCTTAAGACATTTACTTTACTTCATATTTGATTTTAGGTATAATTTAGAAGCATAATAGCTAAAGTGAGTCGAAGCATACTCGTTGAGTCATCTTCTTAAGATTCGCACTCAATTGTCTTTATAAAGCAAGAAGGAGAAGGATTAGAATGAAGAGAAGACAAGAAAATGCAGAAACATGAAGTATATATGGTGTATAGCATCTTACAGTCATAACTAAAAATGTCATGGTTGTGACTAGCATCTCACAACCATAACATTTTTGTCATAGGTGTGACACTTTAGGTTATGCCCATGACTCATTTCACGTGAGTTTGGCACCCATGTCACGCCCATAAAAAGATGTGTGAAGGTCGTGAGCCTCTTTTGTGCCATTCATGATCCTGACAATCTAAGTCACACCCGTGACTTTTATGCCACCTATCCCAAAACTAGTTTTTACTATAAATGTGTTATATTGACGATTGAAGCATTCCAGACTTGAATATTCTTTGTTTTGGGATTTTGGGAGCAGAAAAGAAGACAGAGGTGATTCATGGCTATTTCTTGAAAATTCATGGAGAAGATGGAGGGCTAACTTCCCGACACCAATTGGGAGGTGAAGTCAACGCCGAGGAGCATATATAAACATATCGTCTTTGTGTATTGTGTTCTTTCCCTTTTTTCGTATTGTTTACATTATATTGTGTTTATTGATTGAGTATTGTGTAAGGATGATCTTAATGCTTTATTAGATTTTTTTTATAAAAACCCATTGCTAGAACTTGAATACAATAAGTAATAGTCGTGTTTGAATTTGTATATGGCAACTAATGGTATTAAATCATTAGGGATAACATAAGTTAAATAATTGGAGCTTGTGTGGTTATTGCTTAGATTGTTTTTTTTCACTCTTAACATTGTTGTTTGATTAAACTTAGAGAACTTGTTTTAGGTTGTTAAATAGCTAGGGTTAATTAAACAACTTGTTTTAATTAACTACAATCTAAGGAAAAACCAGGATTAACAAAGCTTATTATTAATCCACGATCAATAGTTCAAAAAGAGGTGTGAAGATGATAATGCAATGACATATGTTAAAATGTGTGTAGGCTAAGATTAAACCAAATGACCAAATTTCAAACCATTCATCAATTTTCTCACTTTGTTGTTATTTAATTTGAGTTGATTTTATATATTCAATATTACTTTGTTTTATAAATTGCATCAAACCTAACCCTTTGTTTTACATATACATATAATTTGGGAAAGTAATTATATTTAATCTCTGTGGAATCGACCTATACTCATCACTACTACAGTTGTAGGTTTAGTTATTTTAAATAGTGTTACGACGTGTTACGTCAATTTTGGCGACATTGTCGAGAATTAATATCCATTGCTTTTGTTGAGTTATTTGTTTTATTTTATTTTTATTTTTAATTAACTTCTTTTCCTGTTTGGTTAGTTACGATGCATGACATGGTCTTCTCACTCTGGTGAATTGAAATGTGATCCAAAAATTGTAAGAACACTACGTAGATCGAGAAGAAAAATTGCACAAAGTTTCGAAGATCTATCACCATCTAACAGGAGAATTAATTCTTCACCAGGAATTCAAAAAGCTTTAGATTTGTTTTATAATTCTTCTAGTGATTCCAATTCTGAAACAAATTCTAACATGGCATAGCAAAATAATGATCGCACTCTTAAGCAGTTGGTTGCTCCTGATTTCAACCATTAACATTTATGCATCAATTTTCCTACCATTGATGTTTTTTTTAAGCTTAAATTTGGTTTAATTAATCTTTTCGTACTTTTCATTGTATGCCAGGTGAAGATCCTCATAAACACCTCAAAGAGTTCCATATAGTCTATTCTAGCATAAAGCTAGTAGGGATACAAGAAGAACATATTAAGTTGAGGACATTCCCATTCTTATTATGGGACACCATCAAGGATTGACTTTACTACTTGCCCTCTAGATCGATCACTAATTGGAATGAGATGCAACAACTTTTTCTGGAGAAGCACTTCCCTGCCTTTTAAGCTATGAATATTCAAAAGGAAATATGTGCAATTTGACAGCATCAAAGGGAGACATTATATGAGTACTGGGAGTGTTTTAAGAGGTTGTGTGGTAGCTATCCTTACCATAAATCAATGAACAACTCTTGATCCAATACTTCCATGAAGGGCTCTGTCACATGGAAACCAACCGTGATTGAATCACGAGTATAGCGAAAAACAAAAATCTTTATAGTTTTCATTTCGATCCCAATAATTGAATAATTTGAATAAAAACATAAGTCATAAACTAAGAAATTGTACTTGATTCACCTTTCTTGTTGAAATCCAATTGTCTAGCCTCTAATGATATCCACTGTTGGGACCCGATTTTTAGAACCGGACCCCAACCGAAAAAAACAGAAAACAGAATGCGGAAAAAAATGAACGAACGGATTACAAAGCCAAACAAATCGAAAGTGGGCCAAAACAAAAACAAAGCAGCGGAAACAAATCAAACAGATTAGAATGTGAAAAAATCCGAAACGGAATCGGAAATCATAAAGCGGAAACCAACGGAATCAAATCGGAATCAAAAGGCAAAAGAAATCAAAAACTTAACTCTGATATCCGAAAACGAATATGTTAGGAGAATATCACGTTAGAAACCTTAAGACATCTAATCTACTCCAATCAAAACCGATATAAATTTTTTTCTTTTTCATCTTATTCAATCTCATACAAAGCAATTCATCGATCCATTTAGAAATTCATCCTCAATCAAAAACTCAACATATAAGATCTTTTAACCAATTCTTATTTTTTTAACCAATTCTTATTCTTTTAAACAAAACATATATCTATTTTCTTTTTCCTTAAACATCTCACACATTGCTATACATAATCAAGCCATAAACAAGGAGCACTTCAATATTTCAATTCCAGCAACAAAATTCATCGGACCTCCTGTCCGAAATCCCAACACAAACAAACACATTTAAAAATACCTAGAACACTTCAATAATTCTCAATCAATCATCAAAATCATCGAACCTCTTGTCCGAAATCCAAACACAATCCATCCCATTCATAATCATATGCAATTAATATACAAAACCATAATTCACTTTTCGATTCTATATACACAATACTATACGCAAAATCTATAATTCATTTACATACTCCAAAAGAAATACATCACCAAACAAAAGTGGCATTTTCAAGCCACGTTACAACATTAATCTCAAAATCCGAAATACATAAGAATACATAAATCCCAAAAACCTTATTATGAATCTAAAACTTTATTCTTAGAAATAATGAAACTTAACCCTACATCATATATACAAATAAACAAACGTCATAACTTGCTTTCATCCGGTCTACTTCTCGATACCTGGAGATGGGGATGAAAAGGGGGTGAGCTTTACAGCTCGTGGATAACATGTTTATAAATCGAAAAATAAGCAAAAATCCTTTTTCAAAGCTTTTGCTATTTAATAAAAATTCCACAATAGAAATTTATCAAAAAAATGCTTATTTCTCAAAATTTCTCAATTCATTCATAATCAATTTCAAAAATTTCACGGTTGAAAACCTCAATTGCTCATTTATCAAAATTCTCAAATTTTCAAACTTCATGAACCATTTCAAATCATGTAAATCTCAATTTCTTTCAAAAATTCACGAA
>JANZLD010029721.1:0-10191 GCA_026413575.1 Erythroxylum carthagenense
GCATTTTGATCTTTTCATTGATATAAAGTATGACATTTTTGGACCTTGAAGTTGAAAGATAGAAATTTTAGAAGTTGTGATACTGTTTAGGGAGACTTAAATTGGACAGAAACTTTGAGTGATATTTTGAACCCATTAGAGATGAAATTGATTTTTGAGTTCTTGATGGAAGTTGTAGATCTTTCTTTTAGCTTTATATTGATACCAATTTGAAAACTTTGGAGTTCTAAGTCACAAGTTATGAATTTTAGAAGTTGGAAGGTTGGAAGAAGAGAAGGAGTAGAGCCCCCTCGCGAGGGCGATCGCCGCGCTCGGTCGTCCTGGCGAGCCGTCCTGCTCGGTCGCCCTAGCGAGCCGTCGCGCTCGGTCATCCTGGCGAGCCGTAACGCTCGGTCGCCCTGGTGAGCCGTCGCGCTCGATCGCTCTGGCTAGTGATTCGCTCGCGAGCGCCTGACCCGCTCGTGAGTGCGAGCTCCGATTTGGAATTTTTTTCTTGACCGACCTCTCTCCATTCTTTTGGCCATAATGTTTTCATCCGACCTCCGATCAACCTAATTTTTAAATCGTTGGATTCCTAAGACATCCCTATATCTTTCCATGGAAAATTGTGGTTTTTTGAGATTAAATTAAGGATGATTGATTTAGTCAAATTGAGTTGAGAAATTTTTTGAACATGGTTCAATATTTTGGTAAATTCTTGGTCTATGGAGATCCAATTGAGTTGATTATTATTGCAAAATAAACTAGAGATATGAGGCTACAAGTCATTTGAAGGCATTGAATTTCAATTTAGCCCCTAAGACTTTCAATTTCTGAATTGAAGTTAGGATTAGTGTTCAGTCTTGGATTAGTAAGAGTTAAAAGTTTTTAGGCCATAACTTTTGCTCTAGGCATCCAAATAAGATGATTTTTGATTTGCATTAAACCAGAGAAATATGGCTACAAATATTCTAAAGGACTTGAGTTTCAATTTAGTCTCTAAAAATGTCAATTTTCGGATGAAAATAAATCACAGGAAAATGTTTTAGCATAAGAATAGTCCGAAATGTTTGGAGTATAACTTTTGGAGTAGTGAACTAAATTAAATGATTTTGGTGTCATTATGAAATTGAGACAATGAGGAACATTTCTATAGAAGGAAGTTTTAGCAAATTCCTTCAATTTGATGATTTGAAAAATGTCATAAGTTAAGCATGATTTAATGATCTTTTGAGACTTTGTTACATTTTATGATTTTGAGGATTTGATTAGCATGTTAATGTGAATAATTAGCATATTAATTTGAGTAAGATCATATAGCATAGGTTGATTGGATTAAATAAAATTCAGAAATTGAGTAAGCTCCAAGACCTGACCAATTATCTGTCCAGAAAGACACCAATCCAATGTGGATAGAAACATACTCGTGTTCCTGAGCAATCCGATCTACTTTTGCAATTCTCCGCCAGTGCGTTCTACTTCTTGTAGTCAGGGATAATGCGGTAACAAATTTTGCCCCAAGACCCACTTGGTTTTTGACCTTCCACCATAATTTAATCAAATAGTCTGCAACAATATCCTCCAATTTCTGGAATCCCAATCCATTCTTATCCATCGGGAATGAAAGACGATCCCATGAGCGCCAATGTCGTTTGTTATCTGTAAAATAGCTTCCCTATAAAAACTGTTGGAAAACCTTCTCCATTTTATGTAGGATGGATTTACGAGGTTCAATAGCAGTGAAGACGTGTTGTGGTATGGAGGATAAGACATGTTTGATCAAAATCATCCGAGCTGCAGGGGATAACCACTTGTTCTTCCAACTACAAACGCGTGTCTCAATTGTCTCAACTAAATGAGTGAACATACGCTCTGTCTTTCTACCCCGGAATAGTCTGCAACCTAGATATTGCAAAGGGAAATAGCCTTGGCCCATTTGCAAGAGCTGCAGAACATCTTGTCGATGATTGTGAGACACACCTTCTGGCAATAGAAAACAACTTTTGCGCTTGTTAACCTTTTGGCCCGTGGCTGCTTCATAGTCGGCAAGCAAGAGGTTTAGCTGAGCTAGTGACCGTTTATCACTCCGGAGAAATTATACATAAACTAATTAATAATATAATAATCATTATTAATTAGAATTAAAGAAGAATAACAGTTAATGACTAATAATTAATTTACAAATAAAATATAATTTATTAAATCATTTAATTTATTATATTCTAATTACCATTATTAATCAAGTACCACATTTTCATAAATCAATTAATTAATTATATTTTAAATAACTGATAATATTGTAATTAAATAAAATTATATTTTAGTTTACTAAACAGTTATAATTAAATTAATACACGCATTAATAATAACATAAGTAACAAGCACGTGATAATAATCATTAATTAATTAATTAATTAATTAATAAGATGTCAAAAATAAATTATTTAATTACATATTGATTATTATGAATTATATTTTAATTAGTTTTATTTAATTAGGGAATCAAAAAATAAATCTTTTCACATGCGCGACGCTTAAGTCATGCATGTGACACCTATAATAATTTATTTTATTTTATTTTTAGCAATTAATTAATTAATTAATTTTATATTAGTTAATAATTTATTATTATCAGTCAATTAATTATATATATATATTATATTTAATAAAAATGAAAATATAAGCACCAATTCTATTTAATTAATTAATGACCAGATTGATTATATTTTAATAAATCAATACTTAATCAATTATTTATTTATTAAAATGGTTATAAAATTTTATAGGTGTTAATTGCCAGTAAAAGAAAAGAACATGCACGTCGCGATTGTAAATAGCAGTCATGCCTGCGAATATTAAATCAGAGGCGGGACTACTTACCTACCCATATACATCAACTAATTAATATTATTTTAATCATTATTAATTATAATTGAATAAGAATAACAGTTAGTGATTAATAATTAATTTATAAAATAATGTATAACTTAATAAATCATTTGATTTATTATATTCTAATTATCATTATTAATCAAGTACCACATTTTCATAAATCAATTAATTAATTATATTTTAAATAAATGATAATATTGTAATTACATGAAGTTTATATTTTAATTTACTAAATAGTCATAATTAAATTAGTAAAAGATATTTAGAGAATATGTAATTAAAAAAGGGTACAAATATTTTAGATGCATTAATAATAACATATGTAGCAAGTACGCGTTAATAATCAGTAATCAATTAGTTAATTAATAACATTTGAACAAATCAATTTTTTAATTTTAGATTGATTGTTATAACTTATGTTTTAATTAACTTTTTTAATCAAAGAATTAAAAAATAGATCTTTTCATAGGTGTGACACTTAAGTTATGCCTTTGACTCCTATAATAAGAAAATTTTATATAATTTTGGTATTAATCAATACTATATTGTAATTAGTCAATTAACAATATCTATTATATTTAATAAAAGATGAAAAATATAAGAACTAATCCAATTTAATTAATTAATGAATAGATTAATAATATTTTAATAAATCAATAACTAAAAAATTATTTATTTACTCAAAAAAAGTTATGAAATTATATAGGTGTTAATAGCCCGTGAAAAGAAAAGAACATACACATTGCAACTATGAATGGCAATCACACCTGTGAATATTTAGTCACAGGCATGACTACTTGTCGACTTACATGCATCAATTAATTAATAATATATTAATCATTTTTAATTATAACTGAATTATATGAGTAGTTAATAATTAATAATCAATTTATAAACAGAGTATAATTTAATGAATCATTTAATTTAGTATCTTCTAATTGCTGTGATTAATCAAGCATCACATTTTATAAATCAATTAATTGATTATGTTTAAATAACTGATAATATTTTAATTACATTAAATTATATTTTAATTTACTAAATTGTTATAATTAAATTAATTAAAGACATTTTAAGAATATGTAATTAAAAAGGAAAAATATTTCAAACACATTTATAATAATATAAGTAATAATTACGTGCTAATAATCAATAATCAATTAATAAGATTTTTATAAATCATCTAGTTAATTATATTTTGATTATTATTAATTAAATTTTAATTAATTTTATTTAATTAAGAAATTAGAAAATAGATTTGTCACAGGCGTGACACTTAAGTCATACATGTGACTCCTATAATAATAAATTTTTATTTTATTTTAAGTAACTAATTAATTAATTTTTTGATATTAATCAATAGTTTATTATTGTTAGTCAATTAGTTATATATATTATATTTAATAAAAATGAAAATATAAGTACCAATTCTATTTAATTAATTAATGAACAGAATAATTATATTTTAATAAATCAATACTTAATTATTTATTTATTTATTAGAAAGGTTATAAAGTTATATAAGTGTTAATTGCCCTAAAAAACAACATGCTCATCGCAACCGTGAACGACAGTCACGCTAGTAAATATTAAGTCACAGGCATGACTACTTACCTACACATATAAATCAATTAATTAATAATTTACTAATCATTATTAGTTACAACTGAATAAGAATAATAGTTAATGATTAATAATGACACGACTGGCCTTTTAGACCTTGTTGGCACTAGGGAATAGGTAGGCTTAATGCCACCAAAACCCGTAGTAAGCCTAATTTTTTCTATATTCTACTGAAAATTCGGCATGACCCATTCGGTTGTCTGATTAATCCTTATACCTGCTTAACAGTTTTGAAAAAAGTAAGGATCTCGATCTGCAATTCTAACATACATTATCTACTTATAATCTGTTAATCTATGATCATCTCATATCATCAACTGACATCATTCTCAATAACATAGCATATTCATACATGTATCATGTACATATGATTATGACAAACCATGGAGCAGCTATAAGCATCTGCAATTTACATCATGCCAAAAAATTACTTGTCTGTTTATCCAAAGCGAGTCTCAAAAGGCTTGGATTTCTCTCTCGTACGATCTGCTAATCCCCTGAAATGATGATAGTGAGAGGTGAGTCTACAACATGACTCAGTGAGATATAAACATGCTACCATGCTTGTGAGGCTAGGTAACACAAGGCTAGCTTCACAAGAATGGTCTGTGGCATTCTAAGCAACAATACATGGCATCAATGAATAAACAGGTAGTAATGTCAAATGCGGCAATCACATGAGTATCAATAATAAAGCTCAATATGAATTATTCGATTTAAAACAAAAACATGAATCTAGTTTCTGAAGTCTTTTTAAATTTTTGGGTTCTTTCTTTGGTAGTGTTTTACAGGATTTCTAATTCTAAGCTTTTTCATTTCTGATTTCTGATTTTCTGAATTTCTTAAGAAGAGACAGAGGCATGTTAGTACGACATATCTCCCCTTTTTTTATTCTAGACAAAGTTGGCCTAACCCTGCCCTTGGAGGCCTATCCTCTCTAGGTAGGACCCGGATCTAACCTATCACCAGCGGGTTACCTATGTGCACATGGTCTGATAATATACTCCATCAGCTGGGTATCCTGTGAACTCACCAATCATGGCTAGCAAGAAAAAACATGATTCATCAAAGAATTGCAATTAATAGGTTCAACATAACATGGGGACCAGAAGATGCAAAGAATCTGAATATCATCTGGTCAATCTGGCATACAACATGCTAAGCTCAATCATATGGAGTCATATATCAAATAAGTCATACAGGTTCGAGAACAATTCAACAAGTTGCAAGATAAAAGAAAAGGGTTGCTACACAAGTATAGTAGCATGATTATACTCACCTCGACTATCTCAAAGGTTTTGATCTCTTTTCCAATTTTCTTGAACTTAAGAGGTATTAGGTACGACTTCTAGTTCTATTCCTTGTTTGCTTTCACAAGCTATTGGGTAACATGCATGAAAATTTCATATACCCACATTAGTCATTCTTACATAAACCTCATTTCTAAACACATATCATTATAAATTTATATTTTATTCACTAATTCATCAGCGTAGGTCTCATTCGTGAAGGCATAACTTTTTATACATAGGTCCAATGTTTTTAAAACTTTCCATACCTCTAGTTAACACATAAATTCACATTTTTTCTTTTATTACCATTTTCTAATTCGGTCATTAAGGGTTCCAAATATCCCATTTACAGTCAGCCTTAATATTTTGTGATAAGTTGGACCCTTCCTGTCTAAAATCCTTATAACTTATTCATTTCTCGTCCAATTAATGTGATTCAAATCTCCATTTTCAATAGACTCATATGGCTATCACATATCCAAATATGGCTTTAAAATGATGAAATTTGTATCTATTGTGATTTTTATAAAGCTGTCTTGTTTCTGTTCTCTTATGTGTCACTAAGGTCGGTAACACCCTTCACTTATTTAGCCATATCTCACAGGATACTCATCCAATTAAAATTCCCTTTATACAGCACTCAGATGACACATTTTTGAGCATTTCATAATAAGAACTCATCATCCAATTCTGACTCTAAAGTCCTAAAATAATTAACTTTCATTTCTTGTTTCAATCGTACTGATATTCTGAACCAGTTTCAATTCGGGACCTATCTCATTTGTTTGGCTCACCCTAAATTGATGAAAAAAATCAGGGATATAGCAGACCTGTATCTACAACTTCTAAGTTTTGAATTTCTACAAATTCACACGTTAAACAGCTCAAATAAAATGTATAAGGAGGACCTACGAATCTGTCTCCCTTGGCAGCTTGAACTCCAAAACCCTAGGTTTTGATTTAGCCCCAAATCACCATAAAAATGAAATTTTCCTCATGTTAATTTTTCATTAGACATCAAAGAATAAGATTACATCATCAAAATCATCAGACCCATAAATTTCATCAAATGGGTTTCATAGCCATGAAAAAAAGTGAGAAACTAATTTCCAATTGGTAGATCAAGTGTCGGGATCGAAGCTTACCGTTTTGTATTGATTGATCGACTTGATTCTCCTTCACATTCTTATTACAAAACTTGAAAACTTTGAAAGAAAGCTTTCATGGTGAATTCTCGTAAGTGAGGGAGGAGGAGGAAGACAAGCTTTTGTCTTATTTGTAGTTAGCTTCTTTTATAAGCCACTTTATTCATTATTTACAAAAATGCTCCTCTTATACTAGTTCTTTCAAAATCCGCTTGTACAATTTCCTGTGACAACTGAAAAAGTATCAAACATCATTAATTTGATTTCACTAAAAATTATAATTTACTGTCCCGGTTTTAATGACATTAGTCTCAAATACCAATTTTTCTCATTGTACCGGATAAATCAGATACCAGGTGTTACATTCTCTCCCTTATTAAAATTCGCCCACGAATTTTAGAAAGTTACCTTACTAGGGAAACAACTGTGGATATCTGATTCTCATTGATTCTTCTGTTTCCCATGTACATTCCTCAATTCTTTGACTCTGCCATTGGACTTTAATCATTGGAATCTCTTTATTCTGCAACTTTCTAATCTGTCTATCCATGATGGCAATTGGAGTTTCTTCATATGAAAGATTCTCTGCTATTTCCATTTATGGGATTTGTAATATATGAGAAGGATCTGGATTGTACTTTCTTAACATTGATATATGGAAAACTGGATGCATGTAGCTAAGATGAGGAGGCAAAGCCAACCGATATGACACATTTTTTACCCTTTCAAGGATCTCGAATGGTCCAATATATCTAGGATTCAGCTTCCCTCTCTTGCCAAATCTGACTACACCTTTCATAGGAGAGACTTTTAAGAAAACTTGATCACCTGGTTCATACTGTACATCCCTTCTCTTAGAATCTGTATAACTCTTTTGCCCACTGAAGGCCATTCTTAATCTTTCTTTTATTAGAGGAACTTTTGTAGATGTTTCTTGAATTAGGTCTGGTCCTTCTAACTGTTTTTCTCCTACTTCTGTCCAACATAGTGGAGATTTGCACTTTCTACCATACAATGCCTCGTAAGGTGCCATCCCAATGGTGGAATGGTAGCTATCGTTGTAAGCAAATTCTATTAAAGGCAAATGACGTTCCTAATCTCCACCAAAGTCCAAGACACACATTCTTAACATGTCTTCGAGTGTCTGGATGGTTCTCTCTGATTGCCCATCAGTTTGTGGGTGGAATGCTGTACTAAAATTTAGCTGTGTACCCAAGGCTTCTTGTAGTTTCTGCCAGAATCTAGAAGTGAACTGTGTTCCTCGATCAGAAATAATAGACACTGGCACTCCATGATACTTCACAATTATGTCAACATATAACTGGGCTAACTGAGTTGCACTATAAGTGGTTTTAACAGCTATAAAGTGGGCTGACTTGGTGAGTCTGTTGACTACATCCCAAATAGAATCATGCCCCTTAGGCGTTCTTGGCAATCCAATCACAAAATCCATGGTAATCCGCTCCCACTTCCACTCGGGTAGCGGTAGCTCCTGTAGTAACCCAGTGGGCTTCTACTGTTCAAATTTAACTTGTTGACAAGTTAAACAGGTAGATACAAACTAGGCTACATCTTTTTTCATACCCAGCCACCAATACATATCTTTAACATCATGGTACATCTTGGTGGTTCCAGGGTGAACACCATAGGGTGTGTAATGTGCCTCATGCATAATTCTTTGTCTTAGCCCATTTATGTCAGGTACACATAACATGTTACCACATTTCAATACTCGATCCACTATACTGAACTCTGTCACCTTACCTCCTGGACAATTATTCTTAATTTGGCTAGCTCAGGATCACTGTCTTGGGTAGTTTTAATCTCATCAATTAAATTCACTGGAATTGAGCAAGTAATACTTAAGAATCAGATACTTCCAAGTGCAATCCCATATTAAATAACCCATTTAAATCTTTAACTAGCTCTTTCTTTTGAATGGGGATATGATACAAACTCCCCATTGATTTTCTGCTCAGAGCATCAGCCGCTACATTGGCTTTACTTGGGTGATACAAGATCTGACAGTCATATTCCTTCAGTAACTCAATCTACCGTCTCTATCCCAGATTCAACTCTTTCTGTTGTTGAATGTACTGAAGACTCTTATGATCTATATATATTTCACTCTTTTCATCATATAAATAGTGTCTCCAAATTTTTAATGCAAATATCACGGCTGTCATTTATAGATCATGGGTAGGACAGTTTACTTCATGTTTTCTTAATTGTCTGGAAGCATAGGCAATTATCCTCCCATTCAACATCAATACACATCCTAAACCAACTTTGGAGGCATCACAATACATCACATAATCACCTTGCCCTGAAGGCAATGCTAACACTGGAGTTGATGTGAGACATTCCTTAAGCTTTTGGAAACTTTGCTCATAGGAATCATCCCACTCAAATCTCACTTGTTTCCATGTTAACCTTGTCAGTGGAGTAGCTATATTGGAAAAATCTTTTACAAATCGTCTGTAATAACCGGCCATACCTAAAAAACTTTGTACTTCGGTAACATTAATAGGTCCAGGCCAATTAGACACTACTTCCACCTTTTGAGGATCTACTTGAATCCCTTCTTTACTAACTATATGATCCAGGAAATCCACTCTGTCGAGCCAGAACTCACACTTTGCCAACTTGGCATATAACTTATTATCTCTAAGGATTTGTAACACCATTCCCAAGTGTTTTTCATGTTCTTCTTGGCTCCTGGAATATACCAATATGTCATCAATGAAAACTACAACAAATTTATCCAAATACGGCCTGAAGATTCTATTCATCAAATCCATAAAGGCCGTTGGTGCATTCATTAAACTAAAAGGAAGCACCAAGAACTCATAGTGTCTGTATCTGGTTTTAAAGGCAGTTTTCGGCACGTCCTCTTTTCGAATGCTCAACTAATGATACCTGGATTTGAGATCAATCTTAGAGAAATGATTTGCTCCCTGTAATTGATCAAACAGGTCATCAATCTGAGGAAGAGGGTATTTATTCTTAATAGTTACTTTATTCAATTTCCTATAATCTATGCATAACCATAGGGATCCATCTTTCTTCTTAACAAATAACACTGGTACACCCCACGGTGAACTACTAGGTCTAATAAATCCCTTATCAAGCAAATCTTAGAACTGCACCTTTAACTCTCTCAGTTCTATAGGTGTCATTCTGTATGGAGTAATTAAGATAGGGTTCGTACCAGGAAGAAGTTCTATATTAAACTCTATTTCTCTTTCTGGTGGTAATCC
>JANZLD010029782.1:0-10190 GCA_026413575.1 Erythroxylum carthagenense
GAATAATCAGATTTTCATTATTATTCAGTTATTTGTGTATGAACCTATAGGGTATTGTGAATTGATGATTTTAATGCATTCATTGAATTGTTAATTTCAAACCCATTGCTAGAATTTCGATATAATCCGTAATTGTTATGTTGAAATTCACGTGTAGCGACTAATGATTCGTAATCATTAGGGATAACATGACCTAAGTTAAATGATACATCGTATGTTGTTTTTGCCTTGATTAATTAGTTTTCCTAATTCGTAATGCTTCTGCCTAATTAAATCTAGAGATCGTATCCTAGGTTGTTCGGTAGTTAGGTTTAATTAACGATCGTATCTTGATTAAACAAGACCTAAGGAAAAACTCGGGTTAATTTTTGACCCACGATTAATCATTTCTAGGAGAGGTCAAAGAAAAACAAATTAATAAAATATGCTTAGTCAGGGTGTAGGCCAAGATTGAACCGAAGAACCGGGTCCCTATTGAATTCCCCACATTTTTCATTTTATTGCATGTTTTCTTTAATTTGTTTTTATTAGTTAGTTTTATTTTATTTTCTTCTTTCAAAATCCAAACCCCCCACTTTTTCCTAAACACCGGTTAATTTCATTTCATAAACTTTACACACACTCTCTGTGGGATCGACCTAGACTTGCCATTGCTATAGTAGTAGTCTAGTTTATTTTGACTAGCATAACGACGCGCGGTCAGTGGTACTAAAAGTTTGAAAAATTTATTTAAATAAAAAAGAACATACTAAAAGAAAAAAAGAAAGTATATAGTACCAATGGAGTTGCAATAAAAGGACCTATATATTTTTTAACAAGTTTCTTGTAATGTCTCTTCGATAAATTTTCTTCAATTTAACCCTTTTTATTAACCCAGTTATACCTTGCCTAAACTCCATTACAACCTGTGTCAAGACCTCTTGATTTTTTCCTAGCTTATACGTAGGTGGTAGAGATGTGATAATATTGCAAACATAGGGTAAGAGTCCCATTATGCATTAATTTGAGAGTTGGATACTTTTCCCCTAAATACTTGACTTACAGAACTAATCCTAAAAGTTACGGAGTATACAATTCCATACAAAAAGAAAGAAATACAATGCAGACACGAACTGATCCTGACCTCTATCCCTTACTTGTATATTATAGGGATACTCCCGTTTTCCTAATAGGGTATCTTCTGATCCTAAAAAATATTTGTAAATTTTAGGTGAGTTTTGAAAACTCAATGAGTGACCATCATCGATGGCTCACTCAGTCATATAACACATAATTCACATTCACTTCTTTTAACATTTCACACTCAGTACACTTAAATCATTCATATTTTGCATATGCAGTGCACATGAGACCCACTTTCCATTTTATACTTTGTTGTGGCCAAGTGCCTAAACTGTCCCATATTGGGCTCATTAAATGTGGAGCCTGAGGCTCTAAATCACTTTCTGAGCTCAAGGCTCTTTTTACACTTTGAGCTTTAAACTTTGAATCACTTTCTGAGCTCGAGGCTCTTTTCACACTTTAAGCTTTAAGCTCTAAATCACTTTTTGAGCTTGACTTTTCACACTTTGAGCTTTAATCTCTAATCGGTGGCTACTTTGGTCACAACTCCCATTATCTGATCATGCATTCATGCATGGAATGCATCTCACATTTTCAATCAATCATATCATGAAACATTTAGTTCGTCACATTCACATGCAAGTAGCACGTCAACATCTCATCCACATTTCACAATCATCGGACCTTTTGTCCTTAATTCAACACAATCAATCACATTCGTATGAGCATTTAGTAGTCAATCAATGCAAAAATTCAAACAAACCAAACAATGAGATAAGACCATCTAGTTTTACTCACAATACGCTCTAGATTAGCATTTGCTTCCAAATTCTGGAAATGCTAAATATGGACTTTTAGCCTGCACAACCCATTTATGCAAGACCCACGTTGCACTCACATTAACAATGGTACAATTATAAGCATTTATTCATGCACAACAATGTATATGGACTATGTATAATGCATGCTCAATGACAATCTTGGGTACTTTATAAAATTTCATATCTTATGCTCATTTTCATCCCCTTTAAACATGTTATCAACAATATTTAACCCTAATATTTTACCTTTAATGGACTGCAATAACACGTTGGCATTTCCTAAGAATAACCCATCAGTAACATGAACGTTAAGTGGATCTTCGATGACAATGTTTGTGTAATCTAAGTAACAATTATTGATCCTATTTAATGTTCCACCTGGTTTTACTAATATTCCTACACCACCAAAAACGTTAGCTTTCTTGTAACAGTGTACCCCTGTGATTAGATTGGCCTCACCCCTAACCAATACACCAACTTCTATCAAAAAGATTGTAACTTCTAAAATGACATTGTCGTTGGATTCCAGATCAATGGCAATGCCTAAAAATGTCCTCTCTCTTTTATCCACACCAATTGTTGGGTGTTGTCCTAGGAAGTAGCTTGATATGAAGATCTCATGGCCTTTCAGAACCAATATTCCCCGCATATTGAAATGTAAAAAAAAAGCAATTGTCAACACGAATCCTGATATAATCCACAATCAAAATTCCTCCTCCTTGTTGGCTCGAGTCAAATAAAATGTCGCAGAAAGTGATATCCTCTTAGTAAATTCTTCTGCCTGGGATTGTAGATTTTGGAGACTGCAATTTAAACAAATGACGATCACTTGGAAAAGTATCTGATGCGCGTAATGTCCCTTTCTGTACCTGAAATGAATTGTGTAAATATCCTTAATTGCATCACTAAAATTGTTTTTCTATACTTCACAAAAATTTATAAAAAATGGAAAGGGCATAACAACACCACCCAAGTCAATAACAACATCACCCAAGTTATGGACATCTCGTAAAAATTCAAGCTCATTTTGCACTTTAAAAGCATCATGCAGAGTTTTCAATATGGCCTCACTGTTCTCTTGCACACAATTTAGGTCTGCTCCATACCCTATTGGATAAAATACTTTTCCAGCCTGTCATTGAAATTTGGAGAAAGTTGTCAAACTATTCACAAATTAGCCAAAGAAGCAAAAATCCTTTCTGCGTTGGGTGATCTGATCGGCTCTACGGTTCGTCTAGATGAGGAGATGATGCTCGCCAACCATGGAAAGTTTGCCAAAATTACGGTGGAGATTGATTTGCACTGCCCCCTAACGCCGGGCATCGACCTGGATGGAGAAACGTTTCTAATTTCCTATGAGGGCCTTCCCCAAGTTTGTGTTCGGTGTGGAGTTCTTGGGCATCCTCCTAACGCCTGTGCTAAGACAATTACGCCCAAAACAAACGACGCTTCACCGGAGAGCAGAGTAGGCGTAGTAGCGTCCGCGCAAGGAGGCATGGAGGCCACGACAGGAGGCCAGTAGAACCCCGTGTCCTTTAACGGCTATGGGCTGTGGAAACACGTCCAAATGAGACGTCAGCTATCACTGAGAGGACAGGGATAGACCCAGGTGAGTACGCCATAGGCGAGGCAATCTAAAGGAGGATCTCATTTTGTAGTGTTATTAAATGAGGACACTGTAACTGAGAAGACAGCCACTCATGCACCAAACCATAACACCGAATTGCCCTTTGGCATGGGACAGCGAATCAATGTCTTTAGTTTCAAGGGAACCGGGAGGAATCCACAGCAATCTGGGGCTTCTAAGATCGTTGAGCGCTCCCGAAGCTCTACATGAGGAGCTAAAGGTAAAGGTATCACTGCCAAAGCACAGACCCGTGTGGATCAGGGCCAATCTAGCCCGGGCTGGACACAGGTTTCTGTCCCAGGCTCCACAATTTCACATAAACTAGCGGACTTTGATCGACACCTCGTAGTCACCCTTCCGACCCACTCGAAAATGATATGTGACAACCATCTTCTAGCAGATCAACTTCCAGCGATCGAGGAAGGTCCCTAGGGTATGGAAGAGGCGAAGGATCTCGGGGCAGCTCCTGAAATCTATGACCTTTCCACTACAGAACCTCCCGACATCGCGATGGCCTTGGCAGGGTTGGAGGATTGCTCGGGCCCATGCCCAACCCCGCCCAAGGTTTCAGGTCCTATTTTTAGGGAGCCCACGGAAGTTCAAGATGAGAGCCCAGTGGAGGCCTTGAGGTATGTTGTTTTTCCTTTGTTATGTCTTTATTAATCTGGAATTGTCAAGGAGCAGGCAGATCTAAGTTTCAGACTCTCCTACGAAACTACATTCGTAGTTATAAACCAGGAGTGTTGGCCTTGCTGGAACCTAGGATTAGTGGAGTTCAGGCCCAGGATGTTATTCGGCCCCTTGGATATGATTTCTCATTTAGAATTGAAACGGAGGGATTTTTCGAAGGTATTTGGCTCCTTTGGGAAGAGGCCTTTGATATCTCTGTCGCTATCGCTCATCGGCAATTCTTACATTCTACTGTTAAGTTTCGGTCTTATTCGCTTGACCTTACCATCGTGTATGGTAGTCAGCAAGTGGCCTCACAGTCTAATCTTTGGTCCGCTCTTCATTGGATTGGTAACTCTAACTCTCGACCGTGGCTCGTGGGGGGCGATTTTAACGCTAAACTGGATGCTTCAGATAAACGGGGAGGTTCCCCCTCAACCCTGGTAGTGAATCAGAGGTTCCGAGATTGGGTCCATCAGTGTGGCCTCCATGACCTCGGGTACGTTGGATCTAAATTTACTTGGAGGAGGGGTCAGATCCAAGCTCGGCTCGCTCGGGCGCTTGGTTCGACAGCCGGGGTCCAGCAGTTCCCTCATACGGTCAATCAGCATCTCCCTTTCCTAGTCTCTAACCATCGGCCTATGCTGCTCCAATTATTCCAGTCTCCACCACGGGTTTAGGGTGAACCACTGTTTCAATTCTAGAATGCTTGGTTAACCCATTCGGGATTTCAGACCGTTGTCGATGCTTCCTGGCACCCACTAGCGGGGCCTCTGAGTCACTCCTTAACCCAGCTTTTCGGTCATCTCTAGCGGTGGAACCGTCAAGAGTTCGGCAACATTTTCTATAGGAAGAAGAAACTCATGGCCCGCTTGGAAGGTATCCAGCGAGCTTTGTCGGATGGAGCTCCGGACTCATTACTGGAGTTGGAGGACAAGCTCAGTGAAGAGTTACTCCAAGTCCTATGTGAGGAGGAGCTGTTTTGGCACCAACAAGCCAGCTGCGAGTGGCTTTCCAAGGGTGAAAAAAACACTAAATATTACCACACGATCGCCCTCTCTAAACATCAGAAGTTACACATCGAGACTTTTAAGGGTGCTGATGGTTGTAGTGTTTCTGATCCGGCCCAACTGCGTACCCTTGTCAATGACTACTTTGTCCAACTCCACAGTCAGGAGGCAGGGCCTACCGCGTAGTTCCCCATCACTGGTACTTTCCCACCCCTGTCTGAGGCTCGTGTTTGGGAGCTAAGCCTCCTTATTCAGGCCGCTGAGGTCTCTAGTGCCATTTTCGTGATGAGTCCCAACGAAGCCCCGGGGGTTGATGGTTTTAATGCTCTCTTCTACCAAAGTCAATGGGGGAATGTTGGGCCAGCTATCGTGGACTTCATTCAGTAAGTTTTCCGTCAGGAATGTTGGGACCATGCCCTCTTAGCACGCTTCTGGTGCTTATCCTGAAGACCCTGTCTTCGACTCAGGTCTCCCCCTTCCAACCGATCAGCTTATGTGATGTGTTGTGTAAGATCGTCTCTAAAGTTCTAGTGTATCGTCTGAAAGTCCACATGTCCCATTTAACAGCTGCGATTCAGTGCAGTTTTATTCCGGGCCGGCATATTACGGATAATATTATTATAGCCCAGGAGGTGATCCATTCGATGCGAAAAAAATCAGTTAAAAATGGCTACCTGGCCATCAAAGTGGACATCGAAAAAGCTTATGATCGCCTGAGGTGACAGTTTATTCAAGAGACGCTGGAGGATATTGGCCTCCCAGATCAGTTAATTTGGGTCATTATGCAGTGTGTCACAACTACTACTCTTTAAGTGGTGTGGCAAGGTACAGCCTTCACGCCGTTCCGACCTTCGAAGGGTCTCAGGCAAAGGGAACCTCTCTCACCTTACCTTTTTGAGCTCTGGATGGAGAGACTGGGTCATCTCATTTCAGCAGAGGTGGAAAGGGAGGCTTGGAAACCGATTAAGTTGGGCCATACGGGACCTCCTATATCCCACTTGTTCTTTGTCGATGACCTGGTCCTCTTCACGGAAGCGGAGGAATGATAGATTCAACTTATAGCTCATACGTTGGACATTTTCTATAGTGCATCCGGGCAGTAAGTGAGCTAAGCCAAAACTCGTATTTTCTTCTCTAAGAATGTTACTCAGGAGACTGCGCGACGCCTCAACCAAGAGTTTCAGGTTACGAGCATATTGAACTTAGACAAGTATTTTGGGGTTCCTTTACTCCATGAGCGTACGTCCAGGCGCACCTACCAGTATATCCTGGATTCTGCTCAACGAAAACTTTCAGGGTGGCACGCCAGGTTACTGTCCCTTACCGACAGGGTTACTTTGACTCAGTCCATCCTGTCAATACTGCCCCTGTTCACCCTGCGAACGGTTCATCTCCCACACCATTTGTGCGATGATCTATAAAAAATCATGTGCACCTTTATCTAGGGTTCCTCGCCTGCTCACAGTAAGATGCACCTGGTAAACTGGGAGTCGGTGTGTAAGCCTAAATCGGAGGGGGGACTGGGCATCAAACGCATTCGGCCTATGAACGATGCGCTCTTGGTCAAATTGGGTTGGGCCTGCTCACAGACCCTATGGCTCTTTGGGTTCAGGTCCTTAGGGCTAAATATCGTCTTAATCCCCACCATATTCCTCTCATGCTCTGTCAACCGAGGGCGTCGTCAGTTTGGCAAGGGATTTCGGCGACCTGGTAATGGGTCCGGCAAGGGCTCAAGTGGCAGTTGGGGAACGGGAGGTTGGTGTTACTCTAGATGGATCATTGGCTAGATGGGTGGGGACCTCTTATTCACGTGGCCTCCTCCTTGATCCCCTGGATCACCTTCAGTTGGCTACGGTCGCGACCTCTTTACGGAAGGAGGTGGTTTGCATTGGCCCACGTTCCAACAGTACCTCCCGTCCTTGGTGTGCTTGACGATCGCGCACTTAGGCCCTATTGATGGGAGTAGGGGAGAGGATAGTCTTATATGGGGACCTTCCCCCCACAAGGGGTTCACTGTGGCTTCTGCTTATAAGGTTATCGAGGACCTTTCCCCAACCAACCGACACAGATTGTAGGACATCATTTGGAAATGGGGGGCCCTTAGGGCATTCGATCGTTTCTTTGGCTTGTTGCTAAACGTCAACTTCTGACAAACCAACAGCGAGCCATAAGGCCTATTGCCTATGACAGTAGCTGCCATTTCTGTGGGCAGGAGGAGACCACTGCACATGTGGTTCGGGATTGTCCTCAAGCTCGTGCTCTCTGGAGTCATTTCCCCCAGGCGGTGGTGGATGGGACTTTTTTCTGGCAGGAGGTGGACACTTAGTTAACGTGTAACCTCACTCAGCAGGCTTAGGTGTAGCAAGAAGCATAGGTCACAATCTTTGGGGTCACTTGTTGGTTCCTCTAGAAATGGAGAAACAGTAGCATCTTTGATCCGACTTTTGTTTGGCCAGAGGAGGGGCACAGAGTTATCCTGGATGACGTGGGATGGATTGGCTGAGCCAAGATGATGGAGACATGTGTGTTTCCAGCTCAAGGCTTACTAGTGTGTACCTGCATCGGGTAGCAGAAACCTGAAGTGGGTCGGGTGAAAGTCAATACCGATGGCGCTTCGAACCCCACTTCCCACCGGGCTTCCTCCAGGGGACTGATCCAGGATTACTATAGAGAGTGGCGAGGTGGATTCTAACAGAACATAGAGCAGGGTTCGCCGCTTATTGTGGAGTTATGGGGGGTCCACTCGGGGCTCAATCTGGCCTAGGAGATGGGATTTCGCCAAGTTGTTCTTGAAGTAGACTCCCTTGAGGTTCTTAATCTCCTCTCTGCTCTACTTAGGATTCTAACTGAGTTTTCTGTTTTGGTGACAGGTATACGCCAGCTGTTGCAGCGGGAGTGGACGATTCAACTACAACACGTGCTACAGGAAGGAAACCAGTGCACGGACAACCTCGCTCGCCTCACTGGGGTGTGTCGTTCGGGTCTCTCTTTACTGCACGAGCCCCCTTTTAGAGTTTGGGATATCGTCCACCGCGATACACAAGGCGCTATGTACCCACAAGCATTAATTTAGTGTTGTATTTTCCCTGGTGTAATAATATATATATATATATAAGATGTTCTCACCCTTTTGGGCACTGAAGCTTGACGAGACGGGAAAGGACCATGAGTAGTGAATACCTGCAACTTCTGGTGAAATTCTTACAACTTGAGTGGTGAGATCAAACAATTTTCTCTGTGTATCAGAACTAATAACAGGAGGCACCATGCTGATAAAGGATTCATCTTTTGCATACGGTAGATTTAGAATAAAAGGTGACAAGCATGTTTCGTGGTTTTTTGTGTTCGTTTCTCAGGGCGAGGAGATTTGCAGTGCGCACATCGACGTTTTGTGGGACTATGGCTTCCTTGGACCCGGAGGGTCCTCTGGCGAAGAAGGGCTGTACAAGAAAATGGGAGGCCAATCCTTCCCAGCTTAAGACATCCTACATGGCGGCAGTTACCGGAGGAATGATAGAGGGCGATGACGTGATGCAGAAGGGCTGGCCGGGCGAGACTCAGGTTGAAGTTGAAGAAGGGGACATCACGCCCGTTGTCAAGGAACAGGGTGGCAGCATCCTCCTCTCCGAAATCCTCAAAGACAAACTGGATAAGCAGTGGGAGAGGGCGGTTATCCTGAAAGTGCTGGGCAGAAGGGTGGGCTTCTCTGTTTTAAGCAACCGTTTACAGCCTCTGTGGAAGCTGCGGGGAAGGATGAAGATGGTGGACTTGGAAAATGAGTTTTCTCTGGTTAAATTTCAATAAGAGTGAGACTAATTCAAGGTCCTTATGGAGGGTCCTTGGGTGGTCTTCGGGCAAGTGGTAGCTGTGCAGTGCTGGAGTCCATCCTTTCGTCCCTCCCAAGCCACGGTTACCAGAGCAATAGTTTGGATTAGGATTCCCAACCTGCCTATCTCACGTTATCACCCCCGTATCCTATATGCATTAGGAGATTTAGTTAGAACTACAATCCGTCTAAATAAGGAGACGTTACTTGGCAACCAAGGCAAATTCGCCAGTATCACCGTGGAAGTTGATCTGTACCGACCGCTAACACCAAACAATGAGCTGGACGGGGAAATGATCCTCGTCTCCTCCGAGGGCCTTCCCCAAGTATGTATTAAGTGTGGCATCCTCGAACATACTCCTACTGCTTGTGCCAAGGCTGCTTCTTCAGTGATGTTCGGTGCTACACCGATGAGCAACAATGGAGCAGTTAGAACCGAGCGGGGAGGACCGTTTGAGGAGGTAGGAGGGCAACAAACTCAAGAGACATCTAACAGGTATGGGCCGTGGACGCATATGCAAAGGCAGCGTCCAAGACCATCGACGGGACAAGGGCAGGCAAGGGAGCGTCTCACGCAGGTGGGGAAATCAACTGGGGGATCTCGTTTTGCAGCCTTATTAAATGATGTTACTGTAGTAAAGGAGGTGGCTTCTGATTCCACACGCACAGCTGTAGGCTCTCCTGTTGACATGGGACAGAAAATTAATGTGTTCAGTTTCTAAGGAACTGGCCCACTTCTATCACAGTCAGGGATGGGCAAACCCGCAGCTCTACCCGGGGAGCTAAGGGCAAAAGTTTACTAGCACTGTCGATGCCCTGGCGTGACCAGCGCCTGCTTAGTGCGGGCCTGACTATGGTCACTACCCTGAGTTCCTCCATTCACTTGAAATGATCTGTGATCGAGACCTTGTTGTCACCATCCCGTCCCACTCTGAAATGATCTGTGATAATCAGATCATCATGGATCAGATTCAGAAGCTAGCGGGAGACCCCCAGGGTCTGGAGGGGGTGGAGGAACCCAGGGCCGTTCCTGACACCTATGCCCTTCCCCCAACCGAACCGCCAGATGTTGTGATGGCTTTAGAAGGACGAGAGGATTGTTAGAGTAGTGCCCTGAAGGCAATCGCCTTTAGCGCATTTTGTACAAAGTTGTGTACATTCTTTATGAATAAATA
>JANZLD010029904.1:0-10184 GCA_026413575.1 Erythroxylum carthagenense
TTAATGCTATCATATTTTAATTGATCTTACTTCAATTTATGCTAAGTTAGCTTACTCAATTTATGTCATTTGCTATTTATTGCTTCCATATTTAATTACTATCATCTCAATTAATGTTAACTAAATTTCTTAATCAATCTAATCATACTTAATTTTTAAAAAAAAATTTGGGGCTAACAGCTAAATTACGTGAAATGCAATTCGGGGAAAGGAATTTTGTTCAAGAAAAACAATACTCTTACTCTAGAAGCTTACACAGACGCTGACTATATAAGTTCCCTAATAGATAGAAGATCAACTATAGGGTATTATATTTTTCTCGGAGGAAGTTTGACATCATGGAGGCGTAAGAAGCAGATTATGGTGGCAAGGTCATTTGCAAAATCATAATTTAGGGTTACTGCTCAAGGATTATGTGAACTACTTTGGCCGAAGATTATTTTAGATGATTTTAAAGCCAAATGGGATGATCCTATGAAGCTCTATTGTGACAACAAGTCAGCCATCAATATTGCTTATAATCCTATACAACACGATAGGAAAAAAGCATATTGACATTGATAAACATTTCATTAAAGAAAAGTAGGATGACGGGTTAGTGTGTATGTCTTATGTTCTATCAGAACATTAAGTAGTTGATGTTCTAACAAAGCGCTGAACATTTCGAGTTTTCATGATCTTATATTCAAGATGGGAATGGAAGACAACTATTCCTCAGCTTAAGGGGGAATGTTGAGGTGTAGATGGGTTGTAAATATATAAGAAGAATTAGTTTGAAATCCCTTAAATTAAAGGATTTAGTTAGATGGTCTTAGATATAGGAATGATTTAGTTTCTTATTTTTTTTCTCTTGTAATCTACTACATAATACTGTATATTGTCTATTCAAAATGAGAGAAAAATCCTATAATTCTTTTCCGACACATTCACTTACATTTCTTATGTAATATCACCTCTTTATCCTTGATTTGACAAGAATTGATTAACAAATCTTCCTTTATGTAGGATTCAAAAGATGGAGATTTTATTGTGTGTCAAATCTCACTGAATAACACAGTATATGGCCTATAGAAAGAAAAAAATAAAGGACATTTTAGTAAAAGTTTCAACAAATGTAAGTAATACAAAGGGAGCTAATCAATACAATCAATGATCAACTTATTATTCATCTCCCAGCCCTTAAAATTAGTAAGATATTAGCCTTGAAATGAACATTCCTGAGAACCTTCCCTAGCAATAAGATCTAATTGTTATGTATTTAAACAAATCCAAGAATTTCTTTGTAGAAGTTTAATTAGAAGTCTAGTTAGCCTTTCCCCAACTGATCATAGAGTAGGAAGATAAAAATATCCTAGTTTCCTAGTAAAATAGTTTTAAGTTGATGTGGTCTGCTAGCTAGTCTTCATTATTAAGATATTCAACTTTTATTAAGCTTGTAATCAATTCTTTTATTCTTAGTAATTATTTTCTTAATTTCTTAAAAAGTAAATTCACTTATTTATATTTTTAATACAAAATGTTTAGTAAAAAATTCAAACATGTCATTATAAGTCTAGCTATTGTGCAACATGAATGCTTTAATTTTTAATTTCTAATGATGAAGTACCCACTAATCTTATCATGTGACATAAATCTGATAGATATCCTTCTATGCATTCAATTCTCATCCTTTTTATTCGTTCTTTTTAAAGGATCAAATTTACGTCAATAACTATCGTTACTCTTAACTTGTTTTAAGTCTTTCACACTCCCTAAAGTCATCCCTAACATCCATTTAAAATCCTAGTTTATATGTAATATTTCTAGTTGATTTTTGTAAAAGCGCATGATTGTGAAGATTCTAATTCATGTATTTCCAAGTAAGGGACAAATTAAAAGCAACTAATACTATTGACAAATTAAGAGAGGCAAGGCTTAGGTGGTTTGCATATATTAAAAGGAGATATCCAGACGATCTAGTGAGAAGATGCGAGAAGATCATACTTAGAAACTGTAAGATGAAAAAAGGGAGGCCTAAGAAAAATTACAGGGAGCTGATAAAAAATGATATGAGAATGTTGGAACTTACCAAGAATATGACCTTGTAATAGAAAACTTCGGCATATTAGGATTCAAATAAAGGATACTTTTAACTCTTTCGTCTTATAGTTAGCCTACACTTATAAATCGGTAGTGCTTATCTCATAAGGATTTAGCCTAAGCCTTTGCTTAACTTGTTTTTGGAGTTTTATTATTATTATTGTTCTTATTATTATTATTATTATTATTATTATTATTATTATTATTATTATTATTATTATTATTATTATTATTATTATTAAGAAAATTTGAGGGGAGGTGATCAAAAATGATATAACAATGTTGGAACTTACCGAGGATATGACCCTATAATAGAAAACTTCGGCATATTAGGATTCAGATAAAGGATACTTTTAACTCTTTCCTCTTATAGTTAGCCTACACTTATAAATAGGTAATGCTTACCTCTTAAGGATTTAGCCTAAGCTTTTACTTAACTTATTTTAGGAGTTTTTATTTTTATTATTATTATTAAGAAAAATTGGGAGGAGGTGATCAAAAATAAAATGACAATGTTAGAACTTACCGAGGATGTGACCTTGTAATAGAAAACTTTGGCATATTAGGATTCAAATAAAGGATACTTTTAACCCTTTTCTCTTATAGTTAACCTACACTTATAAGTAGGTAGTGCTTACCTCTTAAGGATTTAGCCTAAGCTTTTACTTAACTTGTTTTAAGAGTTATTATTATTATTATTATTATTATTATTATTAGTATTATTATTATTATCATCATCATCATCATCATCGTCACTATTATCATCATTATTATGATCATCATCATCATCATTATCATCATCATCATCATCATCATTTGTGGTTGTTTTGTTCCTATCCTACTTGGACTGTTTTTCTTCTAATAGGTTGTTTGCTTAATTCAAAACTTTTTCTCTAGGTTGAACTTCATTCTGGATCAAATTTTTGTCTAGATTCCTTTCTTTAAATTCACCAAGTCTGCAACAAAATATTTTATACAATTTAAATCCCTTTTAGAAATAAAATGTAAAACTAAATAGCTTGAATAATTAATAAAAAATGCAACAATTTAACCCATATTATTATCGTCATCATTTGTTGTTGTTTTGTTCCTATCCTACTTGGACTGCTTTTCTTCTAATAGGTTGTTTGCTTAATTCTATATTTTTTTTTCTAGGTTGAACTTCATTCCGGGTCAAATTTTTGTCTAGATTCCGTTCTTTAAATTCACCAAGTCTGCAAGAAAATATTTTATACAATTTAAATCCCTTTTAGAAATAAAATGTAAAACTAAATAGCTTGAATAATTAAAAAAAATGCAACAATTTAACCCAAATATGTTATGTAAATAATTTAAAATAAGGGTATAAAATGTAATATAATTTCTAATTGTTATTATTATTAATTTCTTATAATTATCATTATTATTATTATTAATTTTCTCATCATCAACATCATTAATGATGACAATGATGATAATGATGATGATGAAGATGATAATGATGATGATGATGATTATTATTATTACTACTATTACTAATTTTATTTTTTTGTTTTTCCCCTCTTTATGTGTGTTACTTGGAAACAACCTCTCGACTAGTTAGGGATAAGATTAAGTACTATTGGGACTCTCTAGACCTTATGTTAGCGAGATTTCTACTGATGTTGTTACTGTTGTTGTTATTGTTGTTGCTAGGCATACAAACGAGATCTTTTGTTAACATTGAAGATTGATTTCTTTATGAAAATAAATAGAGATTTATTTGTAGTCGAGCGAAAACTTTTAGATAATCCATAATTTCAACCTCTAAGACAGTGGTAAGTTTTAAGCTAAGTTTAGATGTTATACAAATAATTGATAAGATAAAAGATGCATTTTAATATTTAATAGTTTTTTTTAAACTTAAACTTGATCATAAAAAACATGCTAGAATTCCCAATATGATAAATCCTTATATAAACGAAATGTTAGAATTTTAAATATGATACATTCTTAAAGAGTCATATATTCTTCTTAGTGATTAATAATTATTTCAACATTGAATAACCATTACAATTTGAATATTTAGTAGTCTGATGGATAAAGATAGTATTTTCTTTTGGAAACTAAGTGATATATTCATTCAAAAAGGTGGAAATCATAAAGAGAATTGAAAGTCATCTCCATTAATTGGAGTAAGTACAAAACCAACTAATTACTTAATTTGGAGCATTTGAGTTGCACTATGTATACTCTGATTTGTTGCCTGATTTGATTAGAGATGAGTTGTTAATGAGGAATTGCCATAATTGTCATTCTAAACTTGAGATAAAACTCCATCTAGGTGTATTTTTTGTACTATTCCACTTTCCCAAATACCTTTGTTTTTCTCATTCTCCATATAAAGTGGACTAGTATAACAAAACCAACCTTAAAGACCTTACAATCTTCTTTACTTGTTTATTTCAGTGCAATTATCCAAGACAAACAATCCAACCAGTTGAGATTCCTATCTTATAGCTTAAATAAACTAAGAATTTTTTTTTCCAAAGTAGTTTTGTATGACAACACTTGAAGAAGATATGATCTACAATTTCATCAACACAAGTAAAAAAAGGAAAGGATTTGTCAGAGATCAAAAATTTAGTCTTGTCCCCGGTTCCCTAGCTTTTGGACAGCTGCTAACTAGAGAATAAAGTAATGGGTTAAAGAACTTCTAAAACTCCATATTAGCTTGTAAAGAGGAAATCTAGTGAGTAGACCAAACAATACCTATTTACATGACTGAGCAACGAACTTGTGTGAACTGTGGAACACCCATCTGACTTGTTCCTTTCGTGTCTAGTTAGGTAAAGTAGTCTAGCATACAATTATCTATTGGTCTGATTCCTCTAGTTGTATGAAATAGCCAATACCAATTGTTATTTAGAATGAGTTTGTGCATCTTAGTATTATAAGCGATTAAACCTTTTAGAGTTAGAAAATGTTAAGTGTAGCATAATGGCCCATGTGAATGCCAGTTATCAAACCAGATTTTTTTGCTCTTCCCATCTTTGATGTAATGCTTAATATGAGTATGTATAAATGGCCTAGTAAGTAAGATTTGTTGAAAGGTATAAGAATGAGAATATTTCTGAGAGATTACCTAAATGCTTCCTTGTTTGCTATGAAACATGTACACCTATTTCACCCAAAGACCCCCTTATAATAACAGACTCTCTATGACCTTTTAACTAATAAGACTTTGTTCATTCTATTGACAGAGTTGATTCCCAACCCAACTTATTCTTTGGGAAGACACATAACACTTTATTTTACTTTAGAAGTATTTCTACCATTTAGATTATGTCCATTCCAAATAAAGTCCCTTATAGTCCTATCTATTTTCTTCAGAACTCCCTTTGGAATAACTAAGTGTGACAATTAATAAACGTGTAGGTTATTGAGAATGGAAATGGCCAGCTGTAACTTTTTTCCATAAGATATAGAATTGTTGCTCTTGTTAAAGCTTATATTATGCACTTTTTCAAGGAGAGGTCTGCATTCTGCTTCCTTTAGCTTCTTAGTGAAGATTGGGATTCCTAAGTAAATGAATGGAAACTAGTGTATAGAAAAACTTGTTTAACTGATTCCCTTAATGAGTCATCTCTCCTTTTCTTAGACAGGTAAGCAACACTTTTATAAGGAATGTATTTCATGCCAAAAACTTCTTGAAATCTCAACAAGGCATTTAAGATCACATCAATTGAAGTAGCATCATTAGCACATAACATGAGTAATTCATCATAAAAAAGAAAGTTGAGTGATATTGAGTTCATTAAAATGAAAATGATATCTGAAATTTGTGCTTTCAACAATACACATCTGAGTCATTCTTTATAGCACCTCTATAGAGTGAATAGGTAGGGACATAAAGGATCCCCCTGTCTTATTCCCTAGTCGCTTGATAGATCTATGTGTTCACCATTCATTAACATTGAAAAGGATACTAAATATATGAAAGAGTGAATCCAGTTAATGAACTTACTAGGATATCCAAAATCATAAAGTGAATTGATGATGAAAATCAATTCCATTGTTTCATATGATTTGGTGAAGTCTATTTTGAATGCACAACTTCTATCATGTTCTTTCTTATTGTAGTCTTTGAAAAATTCTTAAGATAGCATTATGTTGTCACCCATACTTTTAACTGGAGCATAGGCCCCTTGACTAGGATTGATTATGCCTGGTAAAGTATTCCTCAATTTGTAGGCAAGAATCTTTGAGATAATCTTATACACAACATTGCAATAATATTATACACAACATTGCAATAATATTATACACAACATTGCAACAGTAAATTAGTTTGTAGCCATTCAATGTCATAGGATTAGGGACTTTAGACACTAATGCAAGGCAGGTCTTGTTCATTTTAGTGTGTGATATGCCATTTTTGAAGAACTCATGTATTGCTCTAACCACAGTTGCTTGTAATATGTTTCATTTCTCTTGAAAAAACTTGGCATTAAATCCATTTGGACCTATAGACTTATCTAAATGAAATGAAAATAAGACCTCCTTTATCTTATCACTAGTGATTTTTTTGATAAGACCAGATATTTGACTATGATTTATGGAACTAACCATTCGATTAACCAAGATGATGGGAAGGCTTGCAATATGTGTATAGACTCCATTTATTACTTGAAAGTGACTTCTCGCCATTCTTTTCAGTTCCTTTTAATCATTTATCAACATACCATACTTATTCTGAAGACAAATAATATTGTTCCTATTTCTGTTGCCTTAGATTATACTAAAAAGTATTTAATGTTTTTATCTCCTTGTTGTAACCATAAGATTCTAGACTTCTGTTTCAACTGATCACTATATTCTTCCACAACCTTTAGGTATTTACACAAAGGAAGAGAGAAAATAGTTGAAATCTCCCACCACCATCTAAGGTATGGTATTGTTTGAATCAATTTCTTACATATCTTTCCATAATCTGATTCTTTGACACTCCTTATTAGAAGCATATACCACAGTTATTGGAAATGGAATGTTAAGTGATTTTAGAACATTTCATAGTGAATAAGTTGCTCAGTGCAAAACCAATTGGAGATAATAAGATAGGTCTAATCTATTGCAAAAATGACCCTTCCATTAGGGTGTTTAGATTGATTGCTCAAAGTTTGCCAATCTGAGGGTATAAATTTCGACCCATTATGAAACACTTCTTCTTTACTCTTAATTTCCACCAAACTAATAAAATAAGATTGACTAGCTCTAAAATAGTCTTTTAAAGATAGTTGTTTATTAAGGAAATTAAGTCCCCTATCATTTCATATTGTGAACACCATTAGGAGTGAGTGGACTTAGTCCTTCTCCCAAATTCTTGACTTTTTGTCCCAGTTGCTTGCTATTCCTCAATCTCTAGTTTAGTAACACTACTGCTATAACGCCTCATATTAGGGGTTAGAATATTAAGGAATTTCAATCCATGATATGCTTGCCCTAATTAAGTTTTTGCTTAAACTCATACCAATATTTATGCATGCATTCATGACATTTCAGGTATAATTAAGTTGTTAACACGAATAAAATGTGATTTGGCAATTTTGGTAATATTTCGGGTATTTCAAAATTTTGGTGAATTATGGATTAATTGTCTTGGATTATTAAATTGGTGTGTATTATTATTATTAATTATGCATTTTTAGAGATATTTAGGTTAAGAAATAAATAAAGAAATTAAGAGACAAATTATGGAGTGACAAATGGATCAACGAATGTGTGACAATCAAACAAAGTAGTAAGCAATAAATGGTAGCCTTACCTTGATGACAAATGGGATACATGCAAGAGTGACATGTGTCAAACACTAATAAAACTCCTAGGCAAAAAAAAAAGAAAAAAGAAAAAAAATTTGCAGCTGTTTTGCTTGGTTTCACTGAAACCATTCTCTTTCATTCTCCTTCCTATTTTTTCTCTCTATTTCTGAAATTTTGCTGAAGTAAAAACAAGTAAGTTACATTGATGTTTTAATGTTTTGATGTTTTAATAGATGCATGTATCAATAGTGTATATTTTCATGGTTGTGGATCAATACGTGAGTGGTTGTTGTTGTAGAGACAAAACCAAAATATGCAGAAAGTGAAGGTGAGATTTATGATTTTGATGGTTAAGTATGAACCTTGGATTTTTTATTTGTTGTGAGTTGATGAGTTAAAAAGAGGATAGGAAAGTTAGTTTATACAATGAATGAAGTAGTTAGAAAGTGTAAAAGTGGGAAAAAAATATGGGTTTTCGGTGAAGAATATGAAGTTTTGCGTGATAGAGAGAGAAAATGGTGGTGGTTGAATGTATGGGTTAAAAACTAGAGTATTTCATTGAACAGCCCTAAGTCTTTTTTTTTTGATAAATCAGAAAGACTTTTATAAAATGAAAAATATATGTACAGATGAAAGAGATCAAACCCTAACTCGCTTAATCCATAAGGGCTGAAAGAAGCTCCCATGTCCTAAACCCTGAAGCAAAACAAAGGTAATCCGCACCAACTCTAATAGATACCGCCCAAAAGAACAAATCCCAACAAATCTGACTTTAACTTTTTCATCCGAACTTTAAATCGATTGAAAATTGAACCAATGAACTCCTAAGACATTTTTCTTTCTTCCCATAAAAATTTAGAGCCATCTGAATTGATAGAAAAAGATTGAATGACTCAAAGTGAGGGTATGTGCTGGAATGTTATGAATTGGAGTATTTTTAAGAACATGCTTTGTTTTTCTAATTATAACTTGAGGTGTAGATTTTTTAATGAGTTGATTTTTTTAATTCATATTAAAATAGAGACATATTTCTATAACTTTATTGAAGAAGTCGACTTTTAATTCTGTCTCTAAGATTTTCGAAATTGACATGTAAGTGAGTTGTAGCTTAAGCTGAAGCACTGTCAGGGACAGAAATCTTATCATGTGGTTATTGAATAAACTCTATTGATGTGGGCCGAATTAGGTTGAGTTGTCTTCACCAAAGTTGTAGCTTATTCTTTTAGCTTTAATTTGGCATGAAGTTTGTAATTTTTGGATATCTGAGCTGAAAGATATGAGTTGTAAAAATAGACGGTATGATCATGTTCTAGCTCAAAGTTCAAATGTGTACAGTCTGGGGTATTTTATGCATAACTCTTTGAATACTGAATCAAATTGGATTATTTTGGAGTCATTAGAAACTTGAGACACTGTAGAACAACTTTCTAGAAGGAATTGTTACCTAATTTTTTCATTTACCCTACCAGATTAATTATGCAAAGTTGACCCCAAATCATATGGGTAGAAAATCTGAAGTGGTTACTTAGGTTATGAAATTGATTTCACATTGTTTTATTTTGGACCAAATTATAAGTACCAAATGTTATTAATGAGGGATTTGATATCTGATCGGTTTGATGATGAAAATTACAACAAGATACCTAAAATTGTCATTAACATACATTATACATATTTAGTATTCATTTAATGAATTCTTAATCATGCATAATAGTGATTATATGTGTTAAATATTATAGAGGAACGCATTAAACGACCACTTCCAGATATTTCCGGGACTTCAAGGCAATAAGCAAACAGGAGTAATTGTAAGTAATTTAGATGGTAAATTTTGTGAGTAACCTAAGATGGTCTCACCTTGATTTGTTTTATTTATTACTGAATTAAAATTGATATTGATGAATGTGTACTGAATTGTGTACTGATTCTGGATATGAAGGTCCGAGATACTGATTGATGAATGAGATATTGAAGTGCTATTTACCTTACTTTATCCTGCTTGTTGAAGTTGATTTATGTTGATTGTGTTCTGAATTCTGGACAATGATTGTCCGAGGAGTTTGATACATGTTTATATCATTGGAAAAGCTTTTTCATATGAATATGATTGACTACTTGTTTTGCACATGTAATGTCTAAAATGACCTCTTTTTTTTTAAAACTATTGAGTCCTAGTTGTGGGTAAATAGGCATGTAGCGACCCGAACTTAGTGTACCGGGGCCTCTCCCCTCGGCACCTCTAGAGGCCCGCGATCGCTACTGTAGAGCTCGGCCTCTACCGCCATCACTCCAGGTATTGTCCTCTTTGGCACATTGGGGAGCCACGGC
>JANZLD010029913.1:0-10184 GCA_026413575.1 Erythroxylum carthagenense
ATTTTACCCTCCAAACTTTCCTAAATTTGCAATTAATCCCAAAGTTTAGGAATCTCCAAAAATTTTATTTTTATTTTGGCCCTTGAACTCTTGGAAATAATAATTAAGCCCCTTAAATTTATAAAATTACATATTGGCCCTCAAAGAATTGAAAAATTACGTTTAAGTCCTTTGACTTATAACAATTTACAATTAAGCCCTCATGTACATCAACTTTTCCAATTAAACTTTCTAAGTGTCCAATAAGTCTATAAATCATGTCTAATCACCTCTAAGGCATTAAAACACATTTAGCTTAACCACCATGGTCATATCCATCCAATGGACTCAGTTTTTCACACTTAAAAGTTTATTTGTCGGAAATTTCCACGATTTCACATACCGATGAACTCTAAGTTCATATAAGGGCATATAACATTATAAATCATTTGCAAATGTACCAAAAGCATTCAAATTCATCTTTGAACTCATATACAACCATGTATATATCAATATATAGTAATATCTCTAAATACATAACAATCACTAAAGGGCTTAGAAAGTCCGGCGTTACAAGCTAGATGACTAACCTGGATGGATGGACAACTTCAAACTATAAAGAAGAAGGATGAGCAACGCTTTTGAACATAAGATATGGCCTGTGAAATGGAAAATTTCGTATTTAATATAATACACTTATTCTAATATTTGTTAAGAAAATAAGAAAAATTGCATTAGTTAAATCTGATGGTGTTTTTTGATCCTTTAATAGAGTTAGCTCTTGGTTTTTCTACTTCAAGTTAATAACTGAACTAAATCCCTTTATGTTTGGTGTTAATTTAGGTGTTGATTGTATTTTTTCCTTTTTAATTCTTCTAATATCAATGTCTCTAACGTTGTATCTGTTATTGGCCATGGTATTCTTCAACCTCTAGCTTTCAGAGATACATCCAGTTATTGTTTGCATATAGATCCAAGCTATATATCTTAATTAAAATAAATTATAAAAATACTAGGAGTTTTAAATGGCATCCACACTTAATATATATCTAAATAGAACATAATAGCAAACTTAGCAATTGAAATATTAAATTGTTTTTGACTAATATTATATATCATGGAGACGTGTGTAAGTTTGTTAATTCCATCAGAATTAGTTAAGTAAAAGTAGAATTAATTCTAGCTTATCTTCATATAAGTTTGTTAATCTAACATATAACAAAGCAAGTTTAATTTTTTCATTTTACTCTTATAATTAATTTTTGAACTCGAAAGGAATTAAAAAACCCTATCATATTAATAGTTTTATCCACCTATAATTGACCAAATCATCAATAATTGATTTGCACAATAATATGAAATATACTTATAACAACTAAAGTCTATACTATTCTTTTGGCGCATCTAAAATCAAAAGTTTAGAGCACTCGTCTAAAAGTATAAGGAAGGATATAGCCAAAGTGAAAGTAGTTCATTCTATCAATTCATCATTTACATTTGTTATGTTTGGTCCTACAATCAAAGCAAGGTAGGTAAAGCCAAAACTAGGAATTTTCTATTATAAAAAGAGTACAAAAATATTTAATACTATACTAAATTATCATTTTGAATTGTATAAATAGTTTTTAGGAATATATTAATCAATATGGTATATAATAAATATCTAATAGAAAATAAGAATTAAGAAAAATTATTAAGTTAAACAAAATTAATTTCCCTATTTCACTTTAAATCTTTGATGTCACGTTCAAAGCATACTCTTCTAATTTCTTACTCTATGTTGAAGTTTTCATGACTCACTAACTGTTTTCAGCCCATCACTACTACAAAGTTGTTGTGGCTTTATTAAGGGTATGCTACTAGCTATGTGATTTAGGTATTAGTCTAGTGTTTTATTTACATTACATTATTGCCAACACTTCTCCTAAGTTCTATTCTTCTTTATACAGTGATAACATTGGTTGCTTTGATTTGATGGAAATGTTTGTTCTTACTATGGTTTTGCTTTTAATCCATTTGTTTTTAAGTTTCCTATATTGAAAGAATTTGGGGAATATAAGAAATCAAAAGAATTTACAGAAGAAATGAAAAGAGAGAGGAAGATAGGATATAAAACCCATCATCAATTAATATAGCTATATCATAATTATATACAAGTAAAACCTCCTTATTTTCTCTTAAAAAAATTTCTAAAAGCTATATTTAATTGTACATGTGAAAAATTATAAATTAATTACAATATGTTATTATATTTTTCACATCTCCCTTAAGTTAGATCCTCTATATGACCCAACCTGAAACTGATGTTGCATTTGATTTAAGGCTTTGGCCATTATATCTGCAAGTTGTAAATGTAAAAGGATGTAGGAAGTATATAAAAAACCTTCTTGTACCTTATCTCTGGTGGCATTACAATCAATATCAAGTTATTTTATCCATTCATGATAACAAGGATTTGTAGCATTTATTGTGTAGCTTTGTTACCACAAAGGAGGGTTCCTATAAGCTATATAAGAATATGTAGATCTTGAAGAAAGTAGTTGAGCCATAGAAGTTCACAAGTTATGGTTGCTATGCTTATGTACCAAACCTTTGTGGAGGACCATCAAATTGTATTTTATTTCTTTGTTTCCCTAGAAATAAAAGAATGATCCACGGAGATATAATAGCTAGAAAAAGATCTTCATATCGTCATACATCATTAATTATGATAACAATTAATGATGTATGATGTCAATATAATTAATTAGCCCTAAAATATAGACTTGGGATTTTATCTTCATTAATTCCAATCTTATACCATTTGTTCCGTTGGTTCACCATTTACTAAAAGCATGTGATGATTTGCTTTCTTATTTGTGGTTATAGGTGATATGATATACATTTATGTATGAAAAAAGACATACAACTTCTTAGTAGCATCTTATCTCTTTATAAATACATAATTCAATCAATTATTTATGAAATATTAATCATAACAAAGCAAACTAATTGTTTCTTATTCCAACATTTACTTTAATTGTCTTGTAATTTTAATTTCTCCATTTTTGATTACCAATACCAAGATTAAGGATAAGCCAAACAATACATAAGAGCAAGACAAGTTTACATCTTATTCACCAACACAATCAAATTAATTCAACCATACAATAAGTCTAATTTGATTTGTTTCTAATTCAAATGATATGCCCCTAAGAGACATTTTATCAAACAATTCATAGGCAGCTTGAATTATCTCTAACTAAGTGCTTGTTTGTTTCAAGTTTTGGAGGGTGAATAAGCACTTTTTTCACCGCAAAAGCTGTTTTTAAGAAAATGAGTGTTTGGCTATAAAATCCAAAAGCACTTTTTCACAGAAATGACTTTTTTGAAAGCTAAATTATAACTTTTTGAGAAACTCAAATTTGAAGCTTAAAAAAAATACTTTTTCAAGTTGATTTTTCATATCAATTAATGAGCTTATTTTTTAGTCCCCTTAACCTTATGTTCTTACACATAATTTCCACAATACCCACAAATACATCTTCATGTTTATTTTGATATTTATATAATAATATTTAACTTTTTCATATGTTTTAATATTTATCTTTTATATTAGTTTTACTTATATTATAATCCATATAAAAGATGTGGTTAATTATATTTTTATTTATGTTTCATATCGTTTAAAATTATATAATAATTATTATATTGTTCTTTGCATATTGTTTAATATATTTTAAATAATATTTTTATGCATAAATAATTTTTATTACAAAAATATAGTTAAAATTAAAAATGCTTTTTATTTTTATGTTTCCAAACAGTCTATTGTATGAAGCTATTTCAAAAAAGCTCTTTTTAAATGACAACTAAGCAGTCAACTGACTTCTTAGAAAAGTTCTTTTTAGAAAAGCTCTACTATCAAAAGCTGTACTAGCAAAAGCTCTATTAATATAAGCCCATCCAAATAGGCACTAATAACAAAACAACTGCATTTTTCATTATTTACCAACAACAATACATTCAAAGCACAAATAAACCAGCAATTCAACGTAAAAACACATAAACCATAATTCCAAACAAAACACACCCACCCACCTACGGTCATATATATAACCATTTAATACCTTCATTTTTTGGAGACAAAATAAACCTAATAGTTTTGTTACTTGAAAATGATGCAGGATGGACCAAAAATGAGGCAAAAATTGATGATGGAAGTTTGGGAGGAAGAGGACCAACGAAGTTAATGGTGGGAAGAAGAGAGAAAATAACAGGGGGAGAAGGGGGGATTTCAGGTTTGTTAAGTATGTGAATAAAACAACGCCAGTTGGATTAAAACCAAATGACGTTGGTTTATTTTATGAACAATTCGTCAGTTATCGATGGAAACATAGTTCCATCGGTATTTTACTGATATAATTGTGATTTCTTCGGTATTCAATATGCTTATTTTTCCCACGATCCATTGTCGCCTAGTTTTATGATGGACTTTACTATTCCATCGCTATATTTCATTGGGAAACATGCAAGAATATTTTCCCTCCACGTTTACTAATGGATATTTTGGTCATTGCAAAAAAATTCGTCAGATTTACTAACAAATAATCCATTTCCATCACTAATTTACTACAAAATGTTTTCCGCTAGTAATGTTCCATCAGTAATTTGTTATTTTCTTGTAGTGAAATAATTAAATGCCCCAAGTCTTCGATATATAAGCATTTTTTATATAAATTTTAATGTACATAAGTTTTCTACGTAATATAATCATTTAGATGTACTAGTAGTCTGGTCATTCTTCTTTAACTACCATGATCTTCCACATCATTGCTTTGAACAATTTCTCCATGCCTTTAGTTTGTATTCCCCTTTTCCTGTAGCATAGTGCCATTTTTTCCTTCTTAAAATTGTGATTTATCACCATTTTGATCAGGATTTTGACCCATGTCAAATAAATGTCCCTAAGTAAATAGTGTGTCTCTTGCTATCCATACAAACTATCTAATATTATGTGAAAAAGGAAATATATCTTCATGTCTTGTAAAGAAAAGGAAATGTTCTTCTCAAAGTCATATAGTTTCTAACCACCCATAAAAATATATAGCCTATTCCTAACTCTAAGTTGTCTTTCTCTCTATGATTATTGTGAGCATAATAGAGAAACCCAAAAATCATAATGTGTCCACATAATGGCTTAATTTAAAATATATTCTCGATTGGTAAATAACCTTTAAAATAAAGTACTTTAGCCACCTCTAAGACATGTCTATATTTTAGCTTTAGTCTCCTATTTTGCTATAATATGCAAACAAAACAAATCTCATAAACTATTTCATTATCTCTATAGAAGCTTTAAGTTATTCCAAACTCAAACTCTAACCCATTATCACTTTAAATTCTTTTTACAGTTTTTCTAACTTGAGTTATGACTATCATATAAAAATCTATTAGACATTTTTTGGCCTTACTATTCTTTTCAATATAAAAACTCAATAATTATAATTATAATCATTTACAATTATAAGAAAATAATGAGAATTGCAAGATGAAGCTACTCGATAAGAACCCCACAAATGAGAATGCATCAAATCAAAATAATTATCTACATTATTATTACTAATAAGAAAAGAAAAGGATGTTTGTTTTGCTCTATAATAGGTATCATACGTCTTTTTTATTTTATGACTTAATAAAGCTAATTCCTATAATAAGATATAAGCTCTACCTTGATTGATGTCTTATCCATTAATGTCACACAATGTAGGAGTCTACTATTAGACCCTTAAAGTCTAAATTGTGGAATTGTACGAGCACTGGAGCCTTGGCCAATGTTTGGCACTCAGGAGGGTGAAATTGATAGAGTAATGCCTTAAAGGCAATTGCCTTTAACATGTTTTGTATAAAGATGTGTGCAAACTTTATTTTCAATAATAAAGAAAGGCATATTTCATTAATTTGGTGTTCATTATTTATAAATTGATATTGATCTATAAGCAAATTAATGAAGTCTATGATATATGATATAGCATGAAGGAAATCATGATGTGATCATACTACGGAGATTCCTATCATGTGCAATTATGTCGGTATCTAAATTATCCCTAGTCATAGGATTAATAAGACTGAACATCATTAATCTAGATAGACTAGCATATGTCAAACTTCTTAATTTAATCAAGTAATGGATCTCAGAAACTGTAAACATGAAATGTTTAGAGTTAAGATATGGATGCCTACTAGAGGAAGTAATTACATTAGATGACCTACCATGAGATCATCATATGGATATCCAATTCTAATGTTAGTGATAATCTTATCATAGAAATGGTGCAAGTATCCTTAAACTTGAGGTATTCAAAGATATCTTGGACACTAATTCTATGCTTTGACTCCATTCCTTGTTTCCTTGCAGAGGTCACTTATAAGGTGGTTATTGGGTACAACTTGAGGTATTTGAAGGTAATTAAGTAGCCAATAGAGGATTCGCCACTTCTATGATAGTAAAAGATGATACCCACGATCACTTATCGGGGTCATTACTTTGAAATCTTTGGTCGGAGTACATATATCATGAAGAAGGTCTTTATTAACATATAGAGTAATGGGTCCTAGCATGAGAACTGATATCACTTGGGCTAGATTTGACATAATTAGTCTAGTGAGAGTTGACAGTTTGCCCATACTTATAACCAAGTGTGGTATAGCATGGTGAAAGGACGAATTGTACAATAATTGTCTATGGTATGGTTCGTGAGATAGTTTGTGACAAGCACAGGTTCGTTCATCAAACCAATGTGCTTCTAGATGCCATTTATGACTTGCTTGGATTAAGTGTTAATCCAAGTGGCCAACATAACTAGGAACCTAATGGGTCACACGTATAAGAGTGACACAGAGGATTTATAAAATGGTTTTGGATAAAGATCCATTATACGGAAAGCAATAGAACCAAATGGATCCTAATGAGATTGGTCTATGTCCCGATGAGATCGTGACATCGATATTGCTGAGACAAGTCTTTAGTGTTTTTTCACACCTGGAGCATGGTAGGACCAACCTTAGAATGACTGGACTATCTCAGCATTTATATATATATAAAGGTGTGTGCAATGTGGAAGATGAGAGTCTTCTATAATAAGTTTCATTTATTGTCTTTTAATGAAAAAATAAAAAACAATAAAAGAAAAAAAGGCTAAAAAGGAAGGTTGATGTTCGTAAGAAAGGTTTTAAAACAAGTAAATAAAAACCATCTTTCAAGCTTCTCTTTTAAACTTTATCATCTTCTTCTCTCTTCTTTCTCTTTAATGTTTTTGCTCTCCATAGAATAAAGGAGAGAGCTAGCAATCTTATCTTTGTTCTAGCCATTTTCGTATCAAAGAGTTTGATTCGGTTAGTTTCTCATATCTCTGTGTAAATACCATTGGAGATGGTTTGTTTTGGTCATTATGGTTTGCCATAACCTAACGAGTAGAAGATCAAAGAACAAAGGAGACTACACACAAGATACATGGTTATTATATGAATGATTGATTTATATAAATTACATAAACTCCTATATATATATGTGTGTGTGTGTGATGAGCATATATGTGAACTAGGAATTTTTAGCTAGGTATAATGGTATTTCCTTCTATAGGCATATAGATATTGGACTTTAAGAAAGTTCCAAAACATTTTTTTTATTTTCCGCACTGCATATATATGATGCACTCACTGGATTTTCCTACAGTGGTACTAGAGCCACTTATGTGTAAAGGAGAAACCATAACATGTGTGTTAAATTTGAAATCAGTATAGAGATATTGGTTTTGAAATTTTCTTACCCAGATTTTCTCATGAGATATTGTTGAATATGTTTGTAGAAGAAAAAAATTTATCAACATGATTTCATATGTTTTTGTTAATTAATTCCCTACTATTCTGGTTGTTGTGTTTATGCACATTACATGAACAGACATGCTTGAAAATCCAAGAAAAACTTTTTTTAGGATTTTCTTTCACCAACCTCTTTCTAATATGTTTATAAATATCTATAAAGATTGAAATTTTTTTTCGAGTTGATTGAATATTTATTTGAGAATTTCTTGTGTACTGTTGGGAATGTCTATGTTGAGGAACACAGATTCTGGATTGGCTTTGTTGCTGAGGTTGGTTCAGTTTTTCTTGGAAATAAATTTTGAAAAAATTCATGAAAATTTTATGAATATGTTATAGCCTATTTAATTTTCTCAGAATTTATTGAAATTGTTTCAATGATTTTTTCAAGCAAAAGATAGAGTTGGACAATGTTTAGAAAACTGCTAGACCTGGTTTGTTTGAAGTGTTGATTGTGTGTTGTTTGGTTTCAATGCTTCAGATCATTTTTTATGTGATCAAAAATATGTTAATTTGATGTTCTATACATGCCAAAATGATTCACTTGAAATTGGGTTTCCAAAAATTTTTGGATGTCAAATATGTCATATTAGCGTCTCGTTGGTGTATTCAGTTGTCTTGATTGTTTTGGTTGTCACTGGTTATGTGACAAGTGTCGAAGTATTCTTGATGAAGTGGAGTCTACCTAGAGATACTTGTGGTGATAGTTTGATGTTCCCAAACTATTTGGAAATCTAATAGATTAATATTGTATTAATCTATTTCGAGTATTTCATGCTAATATGACTATATATGGCAAGCATGATACAATTAAAGTGTTTAATTGGTACATTAGAGTAAAGGGTATTACACTTGGTATATTGTTATTTTGAATTGGAATTGAAAACATACGTATTGAGAAATTAGCCAATGTCAACATTATAAAGCAATTCAGTTCAAGAGTTTAATCGAACGTTAAATCTTTATTTGCATAACACGTCACAACCTATATAGGAAAACCTTGTGAGATGGATGCATTAAAGAATGCATGCTAGGATTGGTGAGGTAGGATGATGGATGATTATGGATATAGATTCATTAAGATTGATGAAATTTCCTAAATTTTTCCATTTATTCATTGTGACTATAATCCTATGACTTAGATGAGACTAGAGTATGAAATCCCTCACACATAATATGAAAACTAACACCATCCATTAATATGGGGAGAACCAAAATTCTTTTAGTGTTAGGGTTATAAGGTAAACCCAAGCTCTTTCTATACGGATATGTTCGAACCATACAAATAAAATTTTCATATTAATGGGTCAGTTTGCACTAAAAAAATTGATTTGTTGAGTAAACTCAAGGTTAACGTAGACAGAGACACAATTGGGTAGCTGATATGTGTTTAATTGTCGATATTTTTAATCATTTACACTTAGCAATTATTGACATAAAAATTCTTAAGATACTCACTTTAATTCATATTTGATTTTATGTATAATTTGGGAGCAAAGTAATTAAAGTGAGTCAGAAGCATTACATTTGAGTCATTTTTCGAAGATTTTTTTTGCTTGTCATTATGGTGCAAGAAGAAAAAAATAAAAAAATAAAGATAAGAAAAATGGAACAAGCTTGGAAGTCAGCAGCCCAAGACCAAAACGCAAAAGGCAGGAGCATTTAACGTAGGCATTAAACACAGCGTGGAAGCAGTGTCTGGCACAAGAAGGAGAGCACGCAGCATTTTGGCTCAAAACGCACGAGGAAGCAGCAGAAGAGATGCGTCATTTTAAAGGTAACATGCAACAAGAAAAGAGCAGGAGGAAGGGATTTAAAGTGATGGGAGAACCTTAATTGTCCAATCAAGCGACAGTAGAGGGAAGAATAAAACAAACACAGGTAGAGGGTGGAGGCACAGCAAGTGTGAGTGAAGTAGGAGTATGGCTCGACTTGCTTGTGTGTTGGCATGGAGGCTGCAGCTATGGCTTGGAGAAGGTGCGACGTGGAGCACGCAGGGTTGGACATCAATAGGAGGTGGAAACGCAGACATTTATTTGTCTAATCTGAGCTACAGTGCGGCACATTAGTGAGTTGGAAGTGAAGCAAAACAAAGGAATTTTTGGTCAGGGATGAAGATGAGGGTTGAAGCAATTTATCAGGAAAGACCCATGAAGAGCTAAACGTCCCGATATCAGTTCGGAGGTGATATCGATGCCGATGACTCGGGTTAAGTAATTTTAATATCATTTTGTTGTTTCTTTCTCTCATTAGAAATTGATTGTGTTATCCTATTTTAATTGATTTGGGTTTTGTGTGTGGATAATCGGATTTTCGTTGTTATTCAGTTATTTTTATATGAACCC
>JANZLD010030074.1:0-10177 GCA_026413575.1 Erythroxylum carthagenense
CAGCTCCCCGAAAACAACGTTCGACTTGCATGTGTTAAGCATATAGCTAGCGTTCCTTCTGAGCCAGGATCAAACTCGTCTTTTGACCATGATTGAGCCCTGCAGTGGTAGAACCTAGTGAACCAGACATACGACTGGAAACCTGAATAGCCCTTCTTCTCTTATGAGATTTCGAGGCTAGCTTTTTATCGTACTATACCATCCAAAGAAGTAAGGAGAATTCTCATCCCGGTGCCAAGTAAGCCAAGCCGGCAGCGTCAGGGATAGGGTACGGGTCTTTCTAATGAATTTACATAAATAAGAGAGAGAATAGCTAAGCCTTCTGATGAGCCAAGATCAAAAGCTAGAAAGGGTATTTTGGTAGTAAAGAGAGAGCCCCGATCAGTAGATAGAGATGGCCTTTAGCAAGAGGCTCAACCGATAGTCCAAAGGTTCTAGACCCAGACGCGAGAGTAAGGTTATAACGAGACTAATAAGTAGAAAGTACACGCCCCTTGCATTTTGAAAAGGAACTCAAGCCCTAGAAACGTCTGAAGCCTATGCTTTTGCTTCGGAGTTCGTGTCGGCGGGAGGGTCCTCGTTCATTTGTTTCCAAAACTCTAGGAGAAGGGTATCCCCTTTTATGAAGCGGATTCGACTGGGGATGGGTATTCAAATGTAGATTCATATGCGTCCGCCTGTATCCGCAGATGAAGATGAGGATTTAGCTTCTTCGGGAGATTATGGAACAACGGATTCTTATTCTTTTGATGGCGGGTGAAACAGTGGGCAATTCTATATTATATAGTCTAATTGAGAAGCGCATGCGTCTTTTTCTGCGCCGGTTTTGCTTATCTTTTCAGTCCAGTGACTGCAGATACGTCTACTTTCTCTCCTTTGGTTCTAGGCCCCCAACTGGAGCTATTGCTTGTCGGCTTCGGGCTGCAGCGGGCTCTTAGCCAACGGTTACCGTCAAACCCTTCCACGGATCACTCACCTACTTACCCTGAGACCAATGATCTTGAAGCAGAACCAGCTCCACTGATGATCATCGCGAAATCACACTAAGAAAGGTAGATGGGAACAGCGCATAAACGGCTTATTCCTAATTCCTAAGGTAAAAGGGTTTCCCTTAGATTATGCCTTTCCACTAGACTACAATAAAGAAAAGAAGACGGTGACTCTACGAGGAATCAGGCTTATAAAAGAAAAGGAGGGACTCGAAACAGCCAGTTCCTTTGATTCAAGGTCTTCAACAGCTCCAAAAAGAAAAGAGTATATATAGTAGTACCTAGTCAGTATTTGAGGTGGTTTAATACGCTTTTCAGAGTGAGTGCATTGAAACAGAGAATCATCCATCTCCGATTGAATCTCCCTCTCATCATTAGGCGAATGCCCGTGGAAATGCATCCTTTGAGGACTAAGAGCTGGTACTCGAACTCCTGTTTTGCTTCAAAGGCCGAGATTGAAGCTTCTAAACCGCTAATGTTGATATATCCGAAATGCCAGTTGTACCCCCCTAGTACCTTCCCCTTGGGGTATTCGGAGTCGGAAAAGAAAGTCGTTCATTTAGCTCCTGTTCCTGCTAAAGGGATTGTAGCTTCTCCTGCGTACACTAATGCTGCGCACCTTCTAGTTCTAGTGAATTTAGCCCCGTCTAGCAAAGGTTATTCTGGTATCGAAAACCAAAGAAAGGAAAGAACGTAGGGTCTCGAAAACCAGAGAAAGGTTCGATGTAATTGACTTTGAGGCGAAGCGACCTGCTTTAGATCTGAATCGTAGTTCAGATTCAAGTTGGTTCATTCAGTGCCTAAAGCAAAGCATTTCGTTCTTACCCCCAATCTCTGCTAATACAAGATAATGATCAGACCCCAAAGACGGGTATGTTCCGGTTCAGTCTCTAAATGCGGTCTCGGTTCAGTCCCTTGGAATTCGTGTTGGAAGGAGAACTGGTGCGAAGCAGTCGAAAAGGTAGATGAACTAGCAATTCCCGCTCCCGGGAACAACTCATAGGTCACTCCCGCTGAAGCCACTATTGATTGGGCTGGGGCTCCTGCGTACAGCATTTGTTTTTCCTATAATGAAGTAGTCAACCTGCTCCCAGTCATTTCGCATTTCTTAATTAAGGCTCGGGAAAAAGGCCAGCATAAAATGGTTTTTCCAATGCACTCCCTCGGGGAAAAGGGTATTCGGGGTTCCGAAAATCACTCCTTCGGGTAAAATCAAAGGGCAAAGTACATGGGGGTTTGGGAAATTCGATTTCCGCTCTATCCGAATTGAATGTCCCAGGGGAGCTCCTAGTGGAACAACGGCGAACTCCTCGCTCCCAAGAGAGGGTTGGCCCCTACTCTATTAGGCGAGCAAGCCCCAGAGTATGGGCGAGTGCCGGGTAAAGCCAATCCGGGTTTCAGGGAACAATGCTTAACAGCCTTCCCCAGAGGGGTTTGGGGCGGGAAAGACGAGAAAGAAGTCAATCGGGGTTGGCAAGTCCCAGTCTAAAAGAAATTCTACACGCTCAAAATCGGCATTTTAGGTTCCGATTGATACAAACCACAGGGGGTCATGAAACAGCGATTTCCTTTAAGGGATTTGAGCGTCGACTGCTAGGAATACTAACAAGATAGCCGAGGTGCGAAGATGTGATATGCCAGGATCTTTCAGAGCTGGGAGTGAACTACCAGGGAGTTTGGGCGGGTGCCGGGAATAGAAAGAGTGGTTGTGCCCGAAAGAGGTGGTAGGCGCGGTGCCGTATGGGCGGGTTTTGGGAAAGCTTTTCAGGGTTTAGTGGACCAATGCGTAACTGCCCCCCGCCAAAAAGAGATGGGGGTTTGTCGCCAAAGCAAGAGAGGGGTTTGAAAAGCCTTTTTCGACTTCGGAACCTGCTGCGCACCTTTCTCACTTCATCCCAAGAGAAAAAGCTCTGGGGAAAGATTGATTCATATTTTACTGCTCTTACTCATCTCTTTCTCTTGGGCTATGCCCCCTGCAATCGGTTCTTACAGAATGCTAAAGATCGGTTTCGGCTCATGCAGGACTTCCGAGACAGTCATCTACGGGTCTTGTTCCCCCGGCGTGAAAGCAGTTGTCTGACAGCATCAAAGTTCATTGCGGATTCAATTCCTCCTCACCCTAGAGGGGGCGCTCACTCTCTTTCTTTCACTCCGACGGTTATCAATTTAGAAAAACTCCGGTGCCCAAGAGTTTGCTACGTAACCAACCGGGAATGGCCGCTTTTCGCTTGAAGACTTTTTGGTAAACATTACCAAAGGTACTCTCATTCCACCCCTTCAGCGCTTCGGCAACGCATCTCGCAACCCGATTCACCGGAAGACTCCTCTTTTCACTCAGATCAAGAAGCAGACCGTTTTGATGATGCTGAGCCATGGGCTCGGTCGGCGGGCAAGGGTAGGCAACCTTTCTTCTTCTCTTCCCGAAGTGAGAAGAGCTTTCACAGCAAATCCAATGGCCAAGGAAAGCCCAGCGGAGCATCCCAGCTTTAGCAAAAAAAGCGAGATCGCTCTCCCACTTAGTGAGAAAGCTGTTGTACCCAACATTGAACAAAAAAGATCCATGTAACCGAAAGAAAGACAAACAAAATAGCACACACTAATCCAGGTCAAAATGATGAGAAGAGAAAAGAGATATTGACGTAACAGAGGAGATACGCGTTGACGGATAGTCATGATGATGATTTTTAGTTTTCCTTTCTTAAGAGACTCCGGACGCTCCTTGTCCTAAGCCCCAGGCATCCGGTTACCTTTGCGGATCTCCGCCGCGTGCTTTTGCGCTATGTTACTTACGATCTTTCTGTACGAGATTTCGACTTAGTGATCTTTCCCTATCCGCTTTTTGCAGGTGCAGATGAAGAAGAAGGCTCGATAATAGCTCCTTTCTCTTATAAACGATACCACCAGACTGAATGATGAACTTTGCGCCTCCAAGAGAAGAAATGAACCGATGAAAGCTAGTTCCAGGGAAGTCAATGGATTAGCAGAGCAAAGTGAAAGAAGAAAAGTAGGCGTGCTCTTATTATACGTTATATGATGACACTATCGGGATTCAATCCAACTAGAGCTACTGGAACGAAAGAAATGACCAGCTAGCTAGCGTAAGCAATAGTGTACGGATAGCCCAGTGCTAATAGAATAGCTCTAGCTTTCGATTTGTTAGGAAGAGCTCTTATTCATAGTAGACTTTCTTTCCCGCTTCAAGCCGTTTTCAAGCAAAGTCAAGGACCTTTCCTCATCCGTGATCCCAGCATCGAAGACGGGGGGGGGTTGGGTGTTTCTTTGATCGTTCTCTTCGGGCTTTGAGAATTCATCAAGATCGACCGAAGTCCAACCCGAGCCCCTACTGCTCCCCCCTATGTCACTATCCCCCCTAATAGTGTTAGACCCGACTGAGGATCCTGCCTCTGGTCCGGGGTCTGGATTAGCGGGCGCTCCTGGATTAGCCGCCGGCTGCGGCTGATTCACCGGCGTGCCCTCTCTTCTTGATGGCCCTGTCCCATACGAGGAGTCCTCAAGGACCTCCAATTCGAACGAATCCTCCTCCCACGAAGAGGAGTTTGGTTCGCCAGGAGTAGCTTTGTCCTCTAGAAGAAAGAAGCCTGTTGAGATTCTTTCCTTTTCCCCGAACACTCTCTCCGCCTTCTTCGTCTTTAACTCGGTGATTGCTGGATTTGCTCCTGGCAAAGCCCAAACTCAAAGAGAAAAAGGGTAATTTGCTAGGAGAAAATCAGTGGTGCGCAGCAAAGAGATTTTCTCTCTTCTTACCAGGAGCATGAATCGGGGATTCAAGTGATCTAAACCCTCTTCCCCCTTATTCCAGCCACCCGAATGAACGACTGAGGAGTGTATGGTTTAATCCTCGGATACCATTTCCCGGGAGAACTAAAGCAACCTCTATCTATTAACGACCACAACTTCCATTTGCTTGCTATGTAACTCCCTGGTCTTTCTTCACCCTATGGGTCCGGAGCTTGGCTTAGATTGAAAAGAGGGCCCCAAAGCAACGAATTGGGCAAAACCACATTGGAAAATAGCTAGCCGGGACTTTAATGACTATGCTTGTACGTCTGAGAAGAAAGGTGGTAGTTGCTCCTTGAGCAGGGCTTGTCAGTTTCATTTGAGCATGGATAGTTGTGAGCTTCTTGATCTTGGCTTTAAAGGCGGCCCGTATACTTCTCGAAAGAAGCTAAATGGTGTCTTCTCCACTTATGTCCGTTTAGATAGAGCTTTATGTAACTCTGATTGGCGACTTCTTTTCCCCGAGACCTCTCTCCATCATTTACCTCGGACTCAATCGGATCACAATCCTATTTTACTCAGGCTTTACGGCTATGTCCCTCCTGTTTCTTTGAGGGCTTTTCATTTTCAGGATGCATGGACGTTGCATGAGGGGTTTACGGGTGTTGTGGAATCAGCTTGGCAAATTTCCCATTCGTCTCTTTCTGATGCCCTTGCTAATGTGAAAGATGCTGCCTTGACTTTTAACAGAGATGTTTTTGGCAACATCTTCCAGAAGAAGCGGAGAATTCTAGCTAGATTAGAGGGAGTGCAGAATTTCCTTGCCCATCGGCATTCTAACTTTTTGGCTTCTTTGGAGCAGGATCTAATCACTGAGTATAATAATATTCTGCAGCAGGAAGAGCTTTTCTGGTACCAAAAATCTAGAGTGCAATGGTTGCAGTATGCGGACTAAGGGAAGGCACTTTTCGCACGCCTGTAGGCGCCACTTAGCCTGCTTCTTCCTTTGGTGCCTATTATATTAGAAGATCAAGGCACATCGAAACAAAAAGAGTCTCTCGGAGTCAATTAGCAAGAGTAATTATAGAGGAAGAGTCAGCCCTTTTTTTCCTTAAAAACAAATTCCGAGAGTTTTGCATGATGTGGAACATTGCTGGGGCTGGGATTTTTCCTCTCATTTCTCGGATGCCTTCAATCGATTTTCTTACCTTATAAGCTCTCAAGAATAGCAGAATTACTTACTTGTTGCAAATCGGAATGCTGCTACTTTGGTTTTTTAATAGCATATTCCCTAGGAATGAAAGCGTATTCCACAATAGTTACTGTTGCTCAGCCCAATGAAAAACCATCAGAAGACCCTATATTGGTTCAAAATATGGCCTTAGCCCTTCAACAAGCCTTTGCCCATGTTACTCCTCCTAAGCAATTTCTTGCCCAAGATACATGTATTACGTCTGGTACTAATGTTCTTGCCATCAGTCCTGTTCCAGAAGAGAACAAACCTCCAGACCCGGGAAATAACATTCTTTCTTCTGCTTCTACTACTCCTATTTCTGTCGATCAGTCTCAGGAAAATGGGGCTATGGAGATCGTTGATACTCCAAGTGGTGATTATGTTAGTGCTTCCATCATGGAATCGGAGTCTGTGGTTCCCGCCACAGCTATGGATGCTTCCCTCTGCTAAGTGCTTTTTTAAGCTCAAGTCTTTGCAAGAACTCATTCTAATCTCACGATTCTTCTAGCTGGGGTAAGAATGAAATGCTTGGCTTACGGCCTGGATGCTTTGAAACTACTCTTCCGTCCAATACATGATTGGACCATGCCCGTCTTAAAAAGGGATGTTTGTTTGGAAGCAAAAGTCTCTCTTATTCGACCAGAAGAAGGTATTCTCCTTTCTAAGCGTACGAAGAACTGAAAGCACATGGCACAGCTTATCACGGATTTCCGAAGCGATATATTGTATTAAATCGATTGATCATGCGACTACCTAAAAGGTAGGAACGGCATCGGTCTTTATCCCCAAATGGTACACAAGTTAGTTCGATTCTCGCTCTACCTATTGTGCTTAAACTATTCTCGTCAATGCAGACGGGGCTATTACATCAACTGATAAAAATCCTCGCTTTGGTAGGAGAGAAGGCAAAAGTCTCTTAGCCGAATAAAGAAAGCCCATAACGGAATAGCCGACCGGGAAAGGATATCTGCTCGAGCACTTTTTTTCCAGAGATTGATTCGCTAAGGCTAATGAACAAGCATTGAGCAAAGGAATAGAAATGTCAGTATGTCCGCTTTCGCAGGAATAAAACGAAGAGGATGGAGTAGTATCCTATCTGCTAGATCTGTTCTTGAATCTTTCTGGATGAATCAAAGAGAGACTCGATGTCAGCTTCTGATTCAAGCTCTAATATCATACCGTCATTCCTAATTGGCCGGGGTTATCTTGCTATACCCTTATTCCCGAGTCACTCCTCAACCTGGAGTGTAGCCTTGGGGATAGAATGTATGCCCGCACTCTTAAAGCACTCGTTCTAGCAGATATGTCTTTGTCACAGCCAGCCTTTACTTATATATGGTGATTTCCCCATCTGTCTGTAGCGAGCTTGGGAAAGCCGTTTGAAGCTCATCTCGCCGGCTGTTGTGCCTGCTGACGTAAAACCAATCTCCCATAGGCAGCTAAGGAGCTACTATGAATGGAAATGAACTCAATTGCTTGTTCAAGCGTAGCAGCCAGCATGCGAGGATGAAGCCTTCTGATAAGCCTAGGACTCCGGTCCGGGACGAACCTTTGACGGTCGCTTTCCGTTGCAAAAGACATCCATCTCTGAGAGAGGATATTTGACCTTCTCTCTTGCCTTCCATCTCTATTGGGTGGGGAAGAGCTATTGCAGAAAAAAAAAGGCTGAAAGAGCCCAGGGTGACGGGATCATTGACGAGTGAAACCCTTGCATCTCCTTGAATGGATTCGTCGGGGAAAGAGTCTCTTTCATCAACAACTGTCCTTCCTGAAGGAAATGGTAAACGGAGATAGAAGAAGCGGCTTGGCCGAGAGATTCAAGAACGATAGCAACTAAACTCGAAGTAGAGGTGATGGAATGGGAAGCAAGGGTATTAAGATTTCGATAGATAGTTTAGTTCACACGCTTTTGATAGAATAGAGTTTGGCAGCAGAGAGAATCCTTTCCCGGCAGGCAGGAGTGGTACCAAAGACAGGTTTTCCATATCTGTGTGTGGTCCTGGTTATGAAATATCTGGACCGTTAGGGACAGGAAAATCCATTCCGTCCGGAGAGGCAGGAATCTAGAACCACTGAACTTCACTGGCCTTGACAGAGGGTTTAAGAGCTTTGGACTTCCGGTTTGAGGCACCGCGAACAACTTCTAGGCAGGTAGCCGTCCTTTATTGTTAGATCGAGCACCTACCAGGGCGTACAAGCCTTTCAACCTCTTCATGACATGCCATTTGTTCACATCCTGATTGGCTTTCATCGAGGTATTGCAGACCGAAGTGTATATCTCTACAAACTAAGAAAGTCCCCCAGGCCTGAGAATCTTATTTCTGAGCGATCTTGTCTGCCGGGAGAAGCTTCTAAGATAACCCGGGCCTCGAGCAAGGTCCTTGAAAGGCTGGAATCCGTCTGGTTGGTAGGGTGCCCAGATTGAAGAAAAAAAGTCCAAACAGGTAGCAAAACTCTTCTGAGGAGGCTGATCGTTGATGTAACGGTAACCATTACCGAATCGACCTCAGGAGGAAGAGAATAACCCTCAGGGGCAATCTCAGGAAAATACGCATGCAGGCAAAGCTGTAAGAGCCAAAGTGGGCCCGTAAGACTAGCAAACGAGTCCCGCACCAATCTATAGAGGCTTCGATAGATAGTAAGCGTGAGAGTTTCGATCCTCGTGAAGGGCCTTTGCTTTAGGAGGTTCTTCTTGGTAGTGTTATGGTTTATGATTGACAGCTTCATTCCGAACATTTCGAATCGCTGTTCCAGACTCAGGAGGATTTCGGTCAGAGTGTCCACTTTTGACTTCAGGACCCTGAGCTGATAGTCCCAGAAGTGATGCATCAATGTGTCTTAAGGTGGACAAAACGACTTCTTCATATAATGGTTTTCTAGATTGAATTACTCTTTTGTGCGTTCCTTCTTCAAACCTTTTGGTATGTATTGCCCCCTAACTATAGATCAGATCCACCGGACGAGAAAGTCCATTCCGCACTGCTGCTGAGTCGTCGGACTTATCCACCAAGGGATTCGTGGAATTTCTGTGGATTGCGTTGGGGGAAATCTACCAAAGCTAGGCAGATAGATAGACTCCTTTCCCGCAAAGGAGGACCTGATTGACCTAAGACTTGTGGAATTAACCGCACATGCAGTCAATCTTAGGCTTGCTGTTGACGTGGATTTCTCCTAAGAACCTAAAGGCTAGGCTTGCTCCGTAGCGATAATGAAAGAATGTTGTATCCAATGGCAATCTACTACTAGCGAGTGAGCTGGAGCGCGTCTGGCCTAAGCTGATTTATTAGGACAATGAAAAATGCGAGGGAAAAAGTCCTTAGAATTCTAAGGTGAACTCTCCCGGTGTAAAACGAATCAAAGAAGGGTGAGTTCCCCTCGGGTATAGGGTATCAAGATCAGACGAAGAATCATCATCCGGGGCTGTTAGTAGTTCAAGCTCACAGCTAGGCCAACCTTTATTCCCTAAGGGCTATTAATGGTCTAGTATAAAAAAGGGCATTCTTCTGATTTAATTAGTCTTCCGACCTCTTCTTGATCTCTGAATGATCCGAGAGTGATTGAGCTTAAGGTTCCCTTTCTGGGAAGAGAGATTCCGTCTAAAGAGTTAAGCATTTCAATTAATCCGGTATTACACTGCGGAAGGAAAAGAGCTGCTTAGTTAGACAGGGAACTCATACTATCGGGCATTTACTAGCTCCAAGAATGAAAGTTTGATAATATTTCAACAAATCCCTAGGACTCTACGAAATAATCCATTTCGATTCCCACCTTCTGTCACTGAACTATGAATGCCAGGAGGAAAAGCTCGACTTTAGCAGCCTCCTTTGGACTGATTTGATCGCTTTACGCTCCCTTTCGTTAAGACTCGGACTCGGCTACCGGTTGCCAATGGGATAGCACCGGAGCTACTGCCATCCTCTTTCCTTCTCTATTCTTTCGCGCATTTCCTTGACTTTCTCCTTTTCCTAGTCTTAGCTAGTCTCATTGGCCTTCGGTGGTTAAAGAAGTCTCAGTTCTGGATTCCTGGATACGAGACCTTTTAATACAATGCTATTCCGTTTTGTTCTGGTGACGGAGAATTCGCCCCAAGAGGCGAAGACGCTCTAAGGCCAACCCACATTACTGACGCGGTGATATTCTGCTTTCTGTCACTCCTTGCCTTAAGCCCAGATCTGTGCTCGGCTTGATGCCATTTCCTCTGGCCCGTAAAGCCATC
>JANZLD010030124.1:0-10175 GCA_026413575.1 Erythroxylum carthagenense
CCTTGGGCTTGAGATGTCATGCCAAGGAGGAATTTCTCCTTGTTGGTTTCCAGGTTAAGGAACTTGGAAATTCGCTTGTTTTTCGTCTACGGTCCGATCGTTGGGCTTCAGAAATGGGGCCCAACAGAAGTGGCAGTCCTGTATCCTCCCAAGGGGTATTGGGGCGCCACACCTTTTTAGTATCAAAGCGGGTTTAGGCGATTCTTGTATAACTAGCTTTTAACTCTTGCTTATACTAGAGTGTAAAAGTTGTGTTTTAGCCTAATGCGTGTCCTATTGATTGAACCCAAGTTTCTTAAATAAATTGGTGACATTTTCATAGTTTTTATTACACTTTTTGGCTCTTATTTTCAAATTTCATGCTTAATTTGACTCTTGAGTGCTTGCCCTTACCTTATGAAGTTTTAGAGTAAAATTGTCACAAATAATTAGTAATTGCACTGAATTAATTTTTTAGAACAATTGATACTACAAACTATTGTTTGTTTATTGTAAGAGACTCAAGAAGTAGTGCCAAGGAGTGAAGGCTGAGGATGATAAGTCAACAAGTCAACAATGCAACAGGAAAGTTCGTCGCAGCGACGTTGATGTTTTGCCGTGGCGAAGTATGAAGAATTCATGCAGAGAAAAGTTCGCCATGGTGAAGGGATGTGTTTGCACCGTGTCAAAAGTTAAAAATGAAGTTAACAAACCTTTCAGGAAAAGTTCGCTATAGTGACGTATCTCCTCGTCTTGGCGAAAGCTTCGAACTGGCATGATCCGGACCATTTTTGGCAAAATAACCCACTGTACAACCCGATCCATCAACCCGATTTATGAAACTTACCTATTTTAGGTTAAGTGACAGCAGTAGAAAGGGACCTGACACAGACTCCTCACACTCTCATCATTTTTCTCTCATCTCCACACCTTCGTTCTCTCCTCTACTCAATCTTTCATCCATTTTTCCACCGTCGGTTGCTACCATGGGTATCTCCAGTGGGTTCTCGGTGGTGAAATCTCTTTTAGCTATGCTTGGCTAGACATCTCGATCCTTTTGAAGATGTAGCGATGGCTTGAGTTCAACAGGCTTAAAAGGGGAGTAGCTTAATCCATGTTTAGCTGTGATTTACAAACTTCTAGGTTTAGGATTTGTGATTTGTAGTTGAATATTCTTGATTAGAGTTTAATCAAGTGTTGGATATTCATTATGTTGTGGGATTTGTTAATGTATAACTTTGAGCTTAAATATATGAAGTTTTATATATGTCTATTTGCGATCTTTTTGAATCTCTTTTATCTTGCATAGTTGTGTTTAATAGTGAGTTTATTTGAGATCCTAAAATGACTTGTTGCATTGACTTAACCACTACACACACTAAGGGAATTTAACAAGGTCTTAAGAAATAGAGTTCATTGATTAAGACCTTGGACTTAAAGAGTTGTTTAATGTTTACCGATTTGAAACTTAGTGATTTCTAGTCCCACTTAAAATTGATTTCAAACTATGATGGCCAAAGCTCATTTTCAAAAGGATATTATCATCATTTGATCATTGTTTTTATCTTCTTACATTCCCGAAAATCCAAAAATACTCTTTGACACATTTTCTTTATAATTCCTTTTCAATTTAGTAAAGATTTCTAAAGACAAAACCCCCCTCTTTTCTTACCAATTTAGTTTGCATTTCATGACATGTAGGCTAGCTTAGTTCCATTCCATTAGGTTCCGATCAAGTGAAACGACCTGAGGTTACAACCTATATTACAATCCGTGGATTATATTTTTGATTTAACCTCCAAGGGTAAGTACTAAGGCTTGGATCAAAATGGCACCGTTGTTGGGGAACCAGGCGATTGGTTCTCTAGGTTAGCTTTTGTCATTTTTTGCTGCTAAGTGAAGTTAGGAACCTTGGTTTAGATTGCATTTTAGATAGTTTAGTTTCATACTTGTCAATAGTATAGGATTTCATTTTCTTTACTTAGTATAAAAATTTTGAAAAGACAAACAAACAGAATACTGAAATTTTGCACTTTTCATACTTAGCATTTTTGCACCCACATAGTTTTGAACATTTCTTTTATTTCTTTTTAATACATACACATTTTTACTTGTATACTTTACTCTCACACATAGTTTCATACACCTATACATTTGCATCCATCACATCTTGTTTTTTTATTGACTTTGTGTGCTTGCAAGTAAATTTTGTTACATTTTATTTTCATTTGAATTACTCCTGTGCATGCCTTAGAAAACTAAACTTCAACTTTTCTATCCTGAAGTTGAGAGACGTTTGAGAAGGATTAGAAAGGAGAGGAAAGAAAAAGAGAGAAGTAAGGTAGTTGTTGAAAGGGAGTCTAGTGAGCCAAGTAGTGAGAGTGATTCATTAGAAAGAGTGATAATGGCTGAAAACCTAACTTTCCCACAAAACCTTAACTTTCATGCCAACCAACCTAGGAATGGTGATAATGGAGGTAATGGGGAGCATGAGCGAGTTAGCGAGAATAATGAGAATTAAAGAAGGAGGACCATTAGGGAAGTGACCATTTCTGACGTAAATTATGATCCATTTACTACTGCTTGTCCTAATTTTGACGTGAATTTTGAAGTTAAAGGATTGCTCATTAACTCTCTTCCTAAATTTTATGGCTTGACAGGAGAAGATCCTTATATGCATTTGCAATCTTTATCCATGATCTGTTAGAGTATGAAGCTGATGGGAGCTTCACTTGATCAAGCACTACGGAAGGTTTTTCACCTATCATTGGAGGAAAAAGCAAGGGATTGGTACGAGCCTCCCAAAGCATGTGGCGAATGCCTACCATAGTTGGGTCAATCTGAGGAAGGCATTCTTGGAGAAATATTTTTCAGCCTCCAGAACTTCATCAATGAGGAAGGAGATATATTCAGCACATCAGGATTATGATAAGTCACTCTATGACTATTGGAACCACTTCCAAGACATGTTGTCCAGATGCCCCCGTCACCAGATACCTGATGAGCAGTTAGTGCAATATTTTTATGATGGGCTGAAAAGTCAAGATAAAGGTATGTTGGATGAGACATCGGGAGGTTATTTGATTGACCTTATAGCTACGGAGGCATGGGATCTGATCAAAAAGATGGCTTTGAATCATCAACAGTATAGTGTAAGAGATACCAGAGGTGTCCATGAGTTGGGAGCTTCAACAGCACAATCCAAAAGAGTGGAGAGTTTGGAGTCTAATGTTGGCTCTTTAAAGAGTAGAGTAACTTCACAGTTGTCCTTCATCACTGCAGAACTGAAAAACATGAGTGTGCATCGCCCAACACCTTCCATGGATCTTACTGCACCCAGTTATGATACTTATAGGTTAGTAATGCACATATCTAGTGTCTACCCCAGGTGATATGAAGAGGTGTCTGCTATATATCAAGGTCAACCCAATCAGAAATGGAACCCCTATTCCAACACCTATAACGAGGGATAGAAGGCAAATCCCAAGCTCAGTTAGAGGAATGAGGAAGGAAGAGGACCGAATAGATTTCAACAAGGTGGAGGAGCTGGTATGTCTACAAACCAGTTACATAACCAACAACAAGCTCTGACTATTCCACCAAAAGAGGGCACTAATCAACTTCTGCATAATATGCTGGCACTGATTAAGGAGGAAAGGACTTCGAACAACAACCAGTTCAATACAATAGCCTCTCTCATTCAACAGGATTCCTCTAAAACCACTGCTCGGTTTAACGCTCTAGAAAAGAGCATGGAGCAATGGGAGACAAAAGCTAAGAACATCAATTCCTATGTCACCCAATTGTCCATCAACATGAGTGAGAATCAAGCAAGAAGCTGTGGAGCTATCCCCTCCAACATCGTTATGAACCCTAAAAGTTTGAATGCTATAACTCTTTACAGTGGGAAACAAGTAAGGTTCAGGAATCAAGATGAGGGAGAAGATGAAGAGAAGAATGAGAGCAGAGAATTGTCTTCATCAACTGATAGAGTTAAGAAGTCCGAAAGTTTAAAGGAAAGAGTACTTTTGGCTGATAAAGATTTAAAACAATCAATGAACAAGGAAGCAAATTCAGAGACCAACCAGGAATCAAGCAAGCAAGGAGCCCAATAAGCAACTGACAAGGAGGTAAGTATAAAAGACCTTCCTTTCCCCAATTCATATCTGCTTAGCAAAAGGATGACTAATTGTAAACATGAAAAAGATGTCATTGACTTATTTGGGAAAGTAGAAGTCAACATCCCTTTGCTTGATCTAGTGAAAAGGGTTCCTGCTTACGCTAAATATCTTAAGGACTTGTGCATTAACAAAAGAAAGTTTTAGCCTAATGAGAGAGTGTAAGTCAGCTCAAATGTGTTCGCACTTTTCAAACCCCAAATACCCGTTAAGTGCCAAGACCTTGGATCTTTCACCATTCCGTGCATAATAGGAAAAGTTACCATAGGAGGAGCATTGCTAGATTTAGGGGCGGCAATCAATATGATGCCTAAGTCAGTCTATACATCATTAGGAGTTAAGAGTCTAAAACCTACAACTGTAGTATTGCAATTAGCTGATAGGTCTCTTAGGCATCCGGTAGGAATCTTAGAAGACATTTTGGTCCAGGTAAAGGTTGGTTTTTCTAGATGATTTCTATATACTTGACATGTTTTCTAAAGTTGTGTAGAACACTACCTTGATTTTTGGTAGACCCTTCTTAAAGAATGCTAGTACTATGATTAGCATAAAAGAAGGTACAATCACCATGGAGGTAGGAGATCAACAAGTGAGTTTTAACATGTATGAAGTTATGAAACATCCCCATGAGGATTATTCGCTCTTAAGAGGTAACATGCTTGATATTGTTATTAATGATGCATGCTTACTCTAACTCTGCAATGAACCCATTAAATGCATTGATTATCACTGATGGCCCCTTGGAAGAAGGGTTTTCTGCTAATGTTTCAGGTGAATTGAGAAATGTGGACGTTAACACTGAAGTGGCTTATGGTCAAGTCGTCTCACCACAACATGATAATCTATCAAACATTCACCAAGAGACCCATCTTCCTCCACAATCATCAAGTCGTTTCTCCTCCTTCATTTACTACTTACTTTTTCTCTGTGATTGAATATGACATTGCGGATGCATTACTATGTTGAATAAGTGTGGGGGAGAAATCATTGCAGTAGGACCTAGGTTTAGTTTTTAGTTTATGCAGTTTCAATTCAATAATTCCTCTCTCTTTTACGTTTGCTGTGTTTTTGGCTTGATGCATGATATATCTTTCATGTCTGAGGAATTTGATGTGATTGATTGGGTTGCATTTTGTTCTCTGATACCTAAAAGCTTTGTCCATGAATTCTAATTGAACCGAGTACCCACCGGAGTCTTTTAGTAGTCAAGTTTTTCAATTCTATCTTTGTTTGTTTTCCTTTCGGGTAACTTTTGTCGTGATGTAAAGTCCTCGTCACTGTGGCGAACTTACCTTGTTTTCCTTCTTGTTGCTCTTGGGAAAATTTTGCTGCTTGTGACAAAATTTCCTTAGAAATCTCTTAGGCAAATTTTCCATGACGTGAATTAATTCTGTCACTGTGGCGAACAACTTTGGGCAACCTTCGCCGCGACAAACCTTATTCATTTATTTTCCTAATTTTGTCGTGGTGTGCATTCCACGTCGCTGCGGTGAACTTCCTAGAATTCTTCCTTATTTCTTTCGGGTTAATTTCATTATCGCGTGAGTTCATGTCGCCGTGACGAAACATCACTATTTCACTAGAATTCACGACTAGGGTTAGTTCACTACGACAAAAGTTCAATCTGCGCGAAATTAACACGGTGAAATTACCCCTCTACACTTATTTTCTCTTATCCCTTCATCTTCCATCTATCCTTTTTTTGTAATTTTCATCCTAAAACCTATATAAACCCCAACCCCCTTCCTCTTGGTCTCTTCTCCTCTAGTTCGCCACGACATTCTTTACCGATTAACCTTCTCTAACTTTTCTATCGACTTTCTCCTCCATTTTCTTAAGTTTTCCACTCTTTTCCTTATTTCTTCTTAGTTTATGTATTGTTTAGGGTTGGTTAAGTTTATTATTTAGTTCTCTTGTTTTTCCATTTCCTATTTTAGTTTCATTTTCTTTAGGATAGTTGTTTTAATCCTTATTTATATTCTACTTCCATGTGGAATTTTGCAGAACAATGCCTCGTGTTAAACTTCTAACCCATACTACCCCCGCTAACCCTTCTAGTTCACCTAGTGATTCCAGTTCTTTAGATAGTGATGGTTTTACTTTTACCAAACTAGCCAAAAAAAGTAGACACTAAGTCATTCATTAAAGAGCTACCTTTCCCTTTAACTCCACCCGACAATGCCTTTGTCTAACAACTGGTCAACTCTCAACTCACGGGATTAGTCCAACCTTGGGATCAAGGTAACAATAAATTCGTTCGTCATTTCTATACATATGCCCGATTCCATAACAACATGGAACTTAATTTTCGTAGTGTTAAAGTCCCCAATGCTTTCACCACAGCTAGCATTCGCCACCACTATAACCTTCCTCCTATTCTCCATTTCCATTACGACTAACTCAACCGCAATTACCCCTTGGATGATGTAATTCACATTCTCTATCAAGAGGGCGCTGAATGGCATCAACCGAGGTACTACCAATTGTACCTTAAACGGTCTGATCTTTGACCCGAAGCTCGTCCTTGGCTCTATCTTGTGTGTAACAATATCATTCCGACCACCCATCTTGCCTATGTCACAAAACAACATGCCCTCTACATTTACCTTCTTATGACTAGTTGCCCAGTCGACATAGCTAATGCCATTGCCTTCGCTCTATATGACTCCATCACTACCGCCAAATTCGCCAACACCATTACCTTCCCCAATCTCATCATAAACATATTCCAGGCCCACAATGTCCTGAAATTCAATAATGATAGCTATTTTGACCCGGCACCTTTGTTAGGTACACCCGCCTCAAACATCCCATCATCCACCCACCCCAACCCTTCACCCAAGTTCCTGATGTTGCTACAACCTCTACAACTGCGGTACTAGATAAGGATGATCATCCAGCTCAGACCACTCCTGGGCTTGTGACTTTACAGACCCTCGCTGGCCAAGTCGATGGCCTTTGTGTAGATATTGCTACTCTCCAAAACACCCTCCTTCAGGAGATAGCCAGGTAGGATAGAGATAGGAGATATCATTGGTGGATGGATGCATTGCTCGCCGAGCACCTTCACTCCCAGCCGCCATCTGATGAAGATGACCCCTTGAGCAGTGTTGGCACATCGAGGGCAGGTCCCTCTGTCGTTGGGGATGATCATACTATGGAATAGCTCGAGTTGATTTTTCTTATGTTTTCCTTAGTTCTGTTTTAGTTTTTAGTTTGTTGGATACTCAGTTACATTTTGTCATGTAAAAACTTAATGGCTGGTTATTTATATAATTCTTTATGTACTTTTTCCGATATGTTGTTCTTCCTTAGCCTTACACTTCCCTTTCAATGCATAATTGTTTTAATTGTTCTTCACATTGAGGACAATATGATGTTTAAGTGTGGGGGAGTTTGTTCTAATTTGAAATTCTTGTTTATGCATCATTCTTAGCCATTTAACCACTTGTGCAAGTCATTTGCGCATAATATGCAAAATTTTAAACTTGGTAATTGAGGAAAATCATTTGTTTTAAATGTTTCTGTCATTTTTCGCCGCAACAATGTTACGAAATCGATGTTTTGCCATGACAAACTCTTTCTTCACCACGGCGACACTATCCTGAAACTGTTTTAAATCTTCCTCATTTCAATAATTCTTCCTAATTAGATTTTTTTCACTCTTGTATCTTGAAGATTTTATAAATTTCAAAGTGGTCCTTGTGTTTTTGAACACACCATCTATGTTTTTAAATGATAGTTGATTTTGGTTAATTTCATTTTCGATGTTTTCACAAGAAGCAAGTGAGGGTAAGCTAAGGAAGTAGCATTATGTGTTTTTAAACCTTGAGATTGCTTAATTGAGATACTACCCTTGTTGGAAGGATATTTGGGCCTGAATTCTTTCAATTTTCTGTGTATCTGCTTAATTTGATATCTCTTTAGAACTTGTTTTAATTCTTGTTCAAAGCTTGATGAACTAAAATTTTGTTAATATGATAGAGGCATTCCTTTCCAAACCCTAATTACCCAAACACTTAACCTTTGCTAGCCCCTTTGAGCCTTTTTTTGAGTGCATGCATATTTCACAATTATTATGAGTATCTCATCTCAAGCTTAAGTTGATAAAAAAAGAAAAAACAGGTTTCTATACAAAAGAAAAGAAAAAAAAGAGTTTCAAAAATTCCAAAAATGAAAAAAACAAAAAACAAAAAGTAAAACATTTTCTCAAAAGAGAAAAGTAATAAAAATGTGTTAAATTATGTTTATTTTTGTAAATATTTTCTTACTTATAATTGGAGTTTGTCTCATGAGATAAGTAAATGTGGTGCATGTACTCATTCATTTTTTTCATTCTTCCGTTCAATCCGTTTCATTTAGCCTTCCGTACATTACAACCTTGAAAAGTCCTCTTGATTTTCAAAATTATAGTTCTTGTGGTGGAGAGGTAGAATTACCACAAGCTTATGGAAGGAAATGAACTAAGCAGATTGTAGAGTGAAATTATCCCAAGACAATTAAGTTGAGAGATTAAATACGTTACCCTGATTGAAATCTCTTTTACCCATTCTCTTGGATTAAATACTTATAGTGTTTATTTTCTTCGCGGTCTTTCAGTCTGCTTGGGTTGATTTATGAGGAAGTGACTTAACTGCTTTTCTGCTCTCATTTTTAAACATGGTCAGAATTTTCTTTTGCACTTGTGTGTCTTTGACTTTTATAAACTTTGTCTAGGAGTACAAAGGTCTAAGTGTTGGGGAATTTGATTGAACTTAAGTTTCTTATATAAATTGGTGACATTTTCATGGTTTTTATTACACTTCTTGGCTCTTATTTTCATATTTTATGCTTAATTTGACTCTTGAGTGCTTGCCCTTATCTTATGTAGTTTGAGGGTAAAATTGTCACAAATAATTAGTAATTGCACTAAATTAATTTTCTAGAACAATTGATAATGCAAACTGCCATGTGTTTATTGTAGGAGACTCAAGAAGTAGAGCCAAGGAGTGAAGGCTGAGGATGATAAGTCAACAAGTCAACAGTGCAATAGAAAAGTTCGTCGGGGCGACGTTGATGATTTACTGCAATGAAGTATTAAGATTTATGCAGAGAAAAGTTTGCCACGGTGAAGGGATGTGTTTACATCACGGCGAAAGTTGAAAATGAAGTTAATAAACCTTTCAGGAAAAGTTTGCTGCGACGACGCATCTCCTCGCCACGGTGAAATCTTCGAACTGGTGTGACCCAAACCATCTTCGGCAAAATAACCCACTGTACAACCTGATCCATTAACCTGATTTATGAAACTTACTTATTTTAGGTTAAGTGACAGCGATAGAAAGGGAGCCGACACACACTCCTCACACTCTCATCATTTTTCTCTCATCTCCACACCTTCGTTCTCTTCTTTGCATATTCTTTCATCCATTTTTCCACCGTCAGTTACTACTATATGTATCTCCTGTAGGTTCTCAGTGGTGAAATCTCTTGGAGCTATGCTTGGCTAGACATCCCGATCCTTTTGAAGACGTAGCGATAGCTTGAGTTCAACAGGCTTAAAAAGGGAGTAGCTAAATCCATGTTTAGCTGTGATTTACAAACTTCTAAGTTTAGGATTTGTGATTTGTAGTTGAATATTCTTGATTAGATTTTAATCAAGTGTTGGATATTCATTATGATGTGGGATTTGTTAATGTAAAGCTTTGAACTTAAATATATGAACTCTCATATATGTTCATTTGTGATCTTTTTGAATCTCTTTTATCTTGCATAGTTGTGTTTGATAGTGAGTTGATTTGAGATCCTAAAATGACTTGTTGCATTGACTTAACCACTATGTGAAATGTAGCACCCCACTCCCACGAGAGCCGAACCCGACATCGATGGTGATATCCGAGCCCGCGACCTGCGAGGGTGGTATGCTAGAGCAGTCAATACAGTTTAAAAACTCATTATGATATTTTTTCTTTTTGAAAACAGTGGAGTGCGCGGAAATAATAAACGATTCGGGCCCGTGATACGAAAACCCTTTTCAGT
>JANZLD010030156.1:0-10173 GCA_026413575.1 Erythroxylum carthagenense
TTGATTAAATCTAGCCGTTTTAAATTCATACTTTGCATTTTTCATATTTTCTTAATTTGCTTACTTTATTTTATTTTTATTTTCAAATCAGTCAATTTCAGATCATCTGAGTAATTTTTCATCGTTTAATTTAATTGTCTTACATGTTGAAATTTTTTCCCTTGGGTACGATATCCGGTTCTTACCGATTTATATTATTTATCGACGAGGTGCACTTGCCTCTAATTGGTCTAGATAGAATTAAATTTATATTGTTTGTTTAGACCGCAACACCCAATTGTGAGATAGAAGAGAGATGTGTTGGCTTTGGAGGGTGTAAAGCCAAGCTGAAGCAGGCAATTAGTGAGTCATTTTAACCAAGCCTTAGGTGCTTGCTTAAGGCCATATAATGATCTCTGAAGTAGATAGACATGGTTGGGAAATTGTGCATGTCGGAAGCCTATGGGTTGCTCTATGTATATTTCATCCTCCAAGTGACCATGAAGGAAAGCATTGGAGATATCAATTTGTCTAACAAACCATCCATGAATAGTAGTTAATGATAAAATAGTGCGGACAGTAGTAAACTTAATTACAGGAGAAAAAATGTCTTGATAGTCTACACCTTCTTGTTTAGCATAACTTTTGGCCACTAACCAAGCCTTATACCATTGAATACTACCATTGAATACTACCCACTTTTTTCCAATAATGTTTTTGTTTGGAGGTCGGGGAACTAGTCTCCATGTTTGGTTCTCAATCAGTGCATTGATTTTATCCTTTATAGCCCTACGCCATTCTAAAACTGATGTTGCCTGTGTTACAGTTTTTGGTTCTTGGGTAAGATAATTTAGTTTGGTGTTGGTGTGGGCTAGGTTAGCTTCCTGCTTGTTTTTGGTAATGGGTCTAAGTTCCATTACATGGCCTCATATTAGAGTGGGTTTCGAGTTGGCTAAGGGTTGTGGGTTCAGTTTAGGTGGATCATATTGGGTAAGATCAACCAAAAGATTTAATCCAGGAGAGGATGTGGATAAGGAAGTGTTGCGGGTAAGGACATGAGGAGAAGATAAGATGAGCACTGAGGATGAAGAAGAATGCAAAGATGAAGTTTGAGGTTGATGTGTTTCTGGAAAGTTGGTTGTAAGAGATTTGGATAAGGGTGATTTGGATTAACCTTATTGTTGAGGAGATGAAGATGATAAGCATTTAGGTGTTTCTGGTGAGATTGAAGGGTTAGGTGATGACATAAATGAGTTGGCAAATGTGGGTGATTTGTTTGGAATGAGAATTGAAGGAGAAAAACAAGGAGTTAAAGATGGATTAGGACTCATACCTAATAAGGTGGCTAATGTAGGACCTGAATTAAAGTGCACAACAGTGGTAATGTTGAGCCAAGGAGCTTGTGCAGGTGCAACACTTGAAGGAGGAGTAACAGAATCAACATACGAAAGAATTTACTCATTGAATTTTACATGACAGGCATAATAAAGTCGACCTGTTTTCTTATCAAGTCATCTATAAGCAGCATGATTTACGCTGAGTCAAAGATTAACACATATAATTGTTCTAAAAGAAAATTTATGAGCTTGATACAGTCTGAGCCATGGAAAAATCACACAACCAACTGGTTTGAGCTGTAAATAGTTTGGATTTTTCTTGTACAAAATTTTAAAAGGAGACTGTTTAGAGGGAGCATGACTTGGCAATATATTAATCAAAAAGGCACTTTGTTCTAATGCAAAATTCCAAAACTTTAAACGTAAAGATGCATGAGCTAGTAAAGTTAATGTAGTATCAATTAAATGACAAATTTTCCACTCAGCCGTGCCATTTTGCTCATAAGTATATGGGCAAGCAATTCTGTGATGAATACCAACTCATTTAAAATATGCATTTAATTTCTAGTATTCACCTCCCTAATCAGAATGGAAAGATCTAATTTTCACCTAAAATTGTCTATCAATGAAATTTTCAAATTGCAAGAAAATTTCATAAACATCACTTTCATTTTTTAAAAAATACACCTAAGTGTGTCTAAAAAATCATCAAAAAATAAAGCCATATACTTGTGACAATTAAAAGAAAGAGTAGGAGATGGGCCCCAGACATTTGAATGAACAATATCAAATGCAAATAGACTCTTGCATTTAACATCAACTAAAGAAAGTCTAGACATTTTTCCTAATAGACAACTAGAACAAGGACTCAACTTAGAAGAATTACTAAAAATGCTTTTACTTTGAACCAAATTTTGAAGCTTCTTAATGTAGGATGACCAAGCCTAGTACACCACTCATCAAGCGATGCAACCTTAGCTACCAAGGCTTGCTTGACTAGTTGCGACTTGTAGACTCTGTACTCACTGGGTCCTTGCATCAATAATGTCTTGGTCACCTGATCCTTAATGACAAAAGGTGGGCAAAAATTCAAAGAAGCAAGTGTTTTCAGTAGTAAATTTTTGCACTAACAATAGGTTTTTAACAATTTTGGGAACGCAGAGTACTTGATTTAAATGTAAGGTATCAGTTTTAGAATAAAGATGAGCATTACTAGTATGAGTAATATGTAAGCCTTGACCATTACTGTAATAACCTAGACCACCCGCCTACAAATATTGTTTGCTTTAGGTTGCCTTTTGGGCCAAACCCTCACTGTTTTGCTCTTCCCACCCTTGGGAAGACGTGTCTCGTGGAGTATAGGTATCCATACACTTATAAGGCATACTTGGTTCTTCTCTCTAACCGATGTGGGATTTCACACTACTAACATGAAGACTATCATTCCCATTGTAAATTTGAGTAGACGTTAGCGCCTAAACATTAGGGGTCATGTGGTAGTTGGCAGCCATGTCAAGATACCGAGCTTGCTAAAATTGAGGTGGAATTGGTGGAGCTTTATAACCATAAGGAGAGTGAATATAATTGGCTTGCAGAAAATTATAGCGGTGTCTAGAATTGCGTGGCTGATAGCCATTGAAAGACAGCACATTCCGAGGTGCATATCTGTTATAGCAAATAGCAGCTGCGTGATTCCTTTTTCGCAAATTTGGTAGGGACCAGGAGCTCGCTACTGGTTGCTGTTTTGAGACCCATCGCTACTAATTGAGTGGAATTCTTAAGAAACCACATTTGCCTGTGGGTTATGAAGGCCTTGCAACAAATTCTCATAGGCAACCAATTGACCTTGCATCTCATGAAACAAGACAAGGTCAGGATGGAGATTCAAAGTAGTGGTAATTGTGTGATATTCAACACCAATATTATGATATATTATCAGATTAATCTCAATAGGTGTAAATGGCTTACCTGCAGCTTTGAGTTCATCCGCCTTGGTTTTTGCTTTTTAAAGATATTCAGAGATGGGCATATCATTAAGCTTGAATTCTTGTAATTCAATATGCAATTGAAGCTATCGGTTTTGTGACATGGAATTGAAGGTGTGCGCAACAGCTATCCAGACCACTTTTGCTATTGTGAGTCCGATAACATAAGGAAAGATTTCTTCTGTCAAAGATGAGAAAAGCCAAGACAAGAGCATTTAGTCTTTCTTGAACCACTCCTCATATGCAGGGTTTGGTATTTCATTATTGGTAGCATTGAGAATGGTAGGAGAAGGAGAGGGATTAGTGAGAAGATAATTAAGATTCTGATAATTGAGAATAGACGAAAATTGAGTCTTCCATGCCAAGTAGTTTTTGGTGTTTAGTTTGATAGAGAAGGAATGAGAATGAGTGGAAGTAAAGCAGGAAGGATGAGGTGGATTGGTTAGCGGGGCAGTAGTGGGGATGGTGATAGCTGCTGTTTCAGGTGGGGTAGAGGCCATTATTGTGGCTTTGATACCATGTAGAGATTAGGGTTTGAGAGAAATAGACGATGAGGGAAATTCGTTGTTATTCACCATCTTGTGAAAGGAAAATATACAAGATATTTATACCAAAGGTTATAATCTAAATGAGATAATTAACAAGTAATAGAATACAAATATATGACTAAATATACACCTAATAAACAGCTAATGTACTAGATATATATTAACCAATAAAACAAAATTTTACATTCCCTTAAATGTCTTTGTTCCTGTTGAAGAATGTTAGTGTATAAAATAGACCTAATTTGTTGGAGTAAACACAAGGTAGTTTTGATGGAATTTGAGCCTTTGAGAGCTACTGTTAGTTTGATGTAACAAAGATTACTCCCCGCAGTAAGCAATTGCTGGCTGCAAACAAGTTGAGAAAGTTGTTAAAGAATCAAGTCAACTTCTACATGTTGTTTTATAAATTTTTACATGAAATTGTAGGATTTTAATTTACAAAAACACATTTCTAATTGTAATAAATTTAGGACAAATATTATTTAAATCTGAAATAATTTGTAATTATTTAGAAATATAAATTATATCAAGCAAATATACAAAATCATAATGTTTTGAAAATATAGTCAATAATTGACTTTCCTTTAACATTGTTAACGTGAAGTGTCTCATAATCAATCTCAATATCAAACTGATAGACACGTACATAATGAAAAGGAATAAAAAATAATTTACAATTTTTAATTTTTTTTAGTTAAATAATGTTAAAAAATTAACGAAGAAGATTAAAACTTAAGTACTATCGAATGTCTTCTGACTATAGAATTATCATCTTTGTCTTAAGAACCATATTTTTTTCTTTTTCCATGGAAGCTTTCAAACTCATCGATATAGTTGAGAGCCTTCTAGTATCTGTAAATTCCACTGACACAGTTAAGAGCTTTGAAAAATCCCTAAGTTTTATAGATTAAATTTCATTTAACAACCACCAGATCCTTTTGTACCATAAAATGTTTTGTATTCTTAAGTTATTTGAATAGATGTTGAAGTTTTCCCAATATCAGCATTGAAACTTGTATTAGAGGATAAATGTTACAAGATGACAACAATATTTTACAAATATGATAGTGTGATTGCTTCTTCTATTTTTTGATTTCTCATTTCCAATTTAGCTTTCATTTATTTTAAAGGTATAATGTGGCTTATAAACAACCTTCATTCTCAAATAACTTTTCGTAATTAAAACACCATAGTCATTTGTAATTGAATAATTTCTTATTGCTTTCCTAAGCTGCTTCTCTTCCTTGAACTAATTATGTATGCTGATATTATTATTTGACACTTTTGGCCCAGTTTCTGTTTTTTCTATATTTCTTTTTTTGATTGGTCTAATTTGTTTATAAGTAATAGAATTTCTATTACTTTGTCAAGCTTTGTATTTATCTTATTTAAACAGTCAATTGTTTCTTGTAATTTATGGGGTTGAATTATAGGCAATTGTTGTAATTATTCATGTTAGTTGATTTTGAATTTTAATTTTTATCAATTAATTTATATATATTTGTATTAATACTCGTAATGTATTTTTAATATGTTCTGTTAATTCTATTATTTTTTGTTTTATGGTTGTTAATTCTTTATTAACAATTGGTTCAGTAGTTAATGCTTTTTTTTAATGAAACTTTGAGGTTCTGTAATCCAAATAGGCCTATCAAAATTTATTCCAAGCTTTCTAAATCGGATCGATCTTTCTAATCTTAATGATGATGAATTTAACAAAGGTTTATTTAAAAATTTATATTCTGATAAAGATAATCTAGGTGCAGAGGATTTTAATACTTTTATTGGATATTTTATTTCAAGTGGTTCTAAGATTAGTACCTACTCTTGCTACATCATGAAATAATTAATCAATATAAATTTTACCGATGTTTTTAAATTCAATATTAAGATGTGAATTTGTTAAAGCATAACTAATTTGATAAGTAATTGAAAAAGAATATCATCCTATATTCATTAAATGTTCTCAATAAAATTTGTAGGCAATAGTAATAGTTTCATCTAGGTTAAAAGATCTTAAAGGGATACCTAATTTTAAACGAGTATTAAATTTAATTTTTCCATAAGCTAGATTTCCATTCGCAATTCCGGTGATTTGATCATTTAAATCTGTCATTCGTTCATCTATAATAGCCATTCTTATAGAAGAATCGATTCCTTCTTGAAAAGTAGATTTTAATAAAATCTGGATTGTAGATACATGAATATCTATTTTGTCTCTTTCTTTTGAAATTTTTTTTTGTAATTGTTTATAAATTTGTTCTTGATCTATTAAATTTCCATTACACCGATCTATACATATTGGTCTTTCATGAACTAATTTTTCATAATAAATGATATTTTTATTTATACGATTTTTAATAAGAGAATTATTTATATCTTGACCTACCTTAAGATTTAATTGAGTTTTTTTATTTGATTTTTCTTTTCATTAGATAATAATGCATTGACATGAAAGATTCCAGTTGATTCGGTTAATTCTAAGGTATCAACATCTAATATATTTTCCATTTGATTAGTTATTTGTTCAAATATATCAGTTATTTCAGACATATTAATGATGAATAATTTGTTTATGATTAGTTAATTGAGTTTTTAACTGTTGTAATTCTAGGTTATAGTAATTATAAACATTGGTAGCTATTTCTAAACGTTTTAATCCATGATTATGGTTGATAATCATAGATTAAAACATATTGTGTTTTAATATAAAACCAAAGTAAATATACCATCTTTCTCGTTTCCTTTTAATAGCCAAACCTTAGGCAAAGATAGGAATTTGAAAGGAGAAGGATTTGTAAATTTTGAGCATTTAATTTTTCATAAGAATAAATGGTCAAGAGTTTACATTTTATAGGCAAGGGATGAAACATTCGTCCAAAATAAGAAAAGTTAAAAGCTAAAGCAAAAGTCAAGAGATGCCAAAATAGAAGAGACTAAAGCACACTAACTATATGGCCGACAAGATAGCTTAGATAATTTTAAAGAGAGGGCTCAGTGAGGCCTACATTTACTCTTCAATTATTACATCTTCGGATGAACTGTCATTTGTTGCTTTGTCTAGTTGTGATGTAGAAGGGCGCTGTATACAATGATGTCGTGGATAATGTCTAAGTTACTGACAAATAGCAAGTTTCCATTGGGTAAAGAGATCAGAGAATAAATTTGAGAAGGTTGCTTCAACTTCTTTCAATATTTGGAGTGCATTTGATGAAATGACCAATTTATAGGTGGATGTCATGATGATATTAGGTTCATGATAATTGATCTTGATCAAAGACTCTGGATTGATTTTTAAATACTACTGATAACCTCCTTCAATGTAGTTGAGATTAAACTGATTGATTATATCCTAGTCATATTTGGGCGGTGTATCAATGGGTGGATAGATGCCATTGCTAATGCCAAGTTGGACATAAGCAATTCTGAATAATAATACTTCTGTTTCCTTCAGATTGTTTGCTTGTTTAAAAATTGGATAAGTATTAAGTACTTTGATTAATATTTCTCGGTCTTTTGCAAACTGTTCTTTATAATTTTTTATAACGAGGATAAATCCAGCAGGAAATTCTGAAATGGTATGTAAATTGGTAAGATAGAATCGATAAGTCCACTCTAGAAGGGTTTGCATCTAGGAAGATGATTGCTTTTGAGCCGTATCATCCACGATTTTGTGGATATTATTGAAAATTCTTTTGGGCTTCAGTCCATTCATTGAGTGCTTGGAAACAGATATAAAAACCTTCAAAGGTAATTTTCTTCATTTCTTCTTTTAGTACTCGGGTAGGAACTGCATTGATTTTACCAAGGTTTATGGGTTTTCCTAATATCTTCAGGGTAGAATTGGAAGGTGGTTTCTCAAGAGCTTGTTTATATTGTGGTTTTAAAGAGGGTTCTTTAAAATCAACCAAAGCTTTTTCAGCTTCTGTTTTGGTTAAATAGCTTTAATGAATTATAGAGGGCTTATTGGTAATATGAATGACGACATTTTTTTTGTGATAGCATAAACTTTTTTTCCTTATGATGTTGTTTCTTTTATGAAATAGTAGAAAGGTTGGTTTCTGAAGAGGATGGAATGGTTTATTGAGTAATCTATTGAGGAGTAATAGGTTAAATAATAGGAGTAGCAGTTTCAACAAAAGACTGTTGTTTTTCTAATAGGGTAATAGTGGATCTTAATTGGTTATTTCCTTAGTGACAATACTTATTTATTGCTGCAGAGTTAGTAATTTTGCTTCCTTTTTGCCAAGGGACTCCTTAAGGCTTGCTATAGTTGCTTCCATTCTTGTGTTAAAATATCTACAAGAGGATTATTAACAGATTTGATGTAATTAATTTGAAAGGTATATTGATTTAGTTCAAGTTGCCATCTAATCAGTCTGCCTTGATTATGATTGGTTTTTATATTGTATTTTGTAAATCCACATAAATACTTCGAATCTGTTTGTGTTTGGAATTCAATAGATAATAAATCAACTCTCCATTTTCGTAGAGTCTTGATAAATGCAAGTATTTCTTTCTCATGAATAGGATAGTTACTTTTAGTGGGAATAAATGTCCCATTGATATATTTACATAATAGATAATCCCTTGAATTGGCGGTTGTCTTAAAAGGTAGCCTGCCCATGTATCCATGCTTGCATCAATTCGGACAATTAATCTGTCCTTCTCCTTATAATTATACAATGCTGGTAAGTTTTTACAGAGAGATTTTAATAGTTGAACTGCTTTTGTGTCTTCTTCAGTCCAAGACCATTGATGTTTAGTACTACATTTGATTTGTAATTGTTTTCTGACTTAATGATAAATTCTTTAAAAAGCCTTGATCTGATATGTAATTTAATACTCCTAAATATCGTTGAACTTCAGTTATTTTTTAATTTGTTAAGAAATTGATGTAATGTTTTAAGAATATTTTGTTGTAATTTTAGAAAGCCATTGGAAAATTCTATTCCTAAATATTCAATATCCTTTTGGGCTGATTTTATCTTTTCTTACTTAATATTAATCCTTTAATTTTACATTTTAATAATACTTGTTTGACTTTTCCTAGATGGTCATCTTTAGTTTTATTTTAAAAGATAATAATATCATCTATGTATGCTAAAGCAAATTCTTCCAATCCTTCTAAATTATTATCTATAAATCGTTGGTAAATTCCAAGGCTTGTTTTAATTCGAATGGTAATACATTCCACTGATAGTGTTTTTGTGGTAGATATGTAAAAACAGTTAGTGGTTTGGTATTTTCACATAATCTTAATTGCCAATAGCCATATTTTGCATCTAAAGTGGTAAACCAAATATGTCCTTTTAATTTATTAAAGATGTAATCTTTTCGTGGTAATTTATAGGCATCTCCTACAGTTGTATTGTTTACTTCTTTATAATTAATTACCATCTGTACCTCTTTTCTGTTTAGAATGATTGTTAATAAAAAATGTTGGGACTAAATGTTTGCTAGTACTTGGGGAAATTAATTGTTTATCTAGTAACTCAGAACATTTTGTAATGAATTCTTGTACATCTTGTTTAGTATATGGTATATTATTTTTAGTATTAATTTCTTTTAAAGGGACTTTTAATTTTATTTCAATTAATTGATTATAAGCATTTTTTAAAGCATCTAATAGATTTTCACTACATACTTCATTAATTAATGTTTCAATTTCATTTTGGAGTGTAAGATTGTTTTGAAGAAAAAACTATACTTGATCTAGCTTTTTGGTTAACAGTTTTAAGGTTTGATAATAGCTTGTATGATATATAGGAATTTTTAAGATAATTGATTTTTGATTTAATGAATTAATTATTTGAGTTTTTAATGTTATATAATGTAAATATTGACATAATAGATTAAATAATTTTAAATAATTGTTTCCTAGAATTAAAGGTAATCCTGATTCTTGTTGGTATATTGATGGTACTGTAAATGTGTAATTCTCTATGATAATATTATTATAATAACTTACATACCAAATATATTTTATACTTCCATCAACTATTCTTATTAGTAAAGGTTTAGTTAATTTTTCCACTTGGTTAATAATGTTTTTATAACTATGCCAATAGTAGCTCTTGTATATATATATATGCATTAACTTTTTATTCTAAATTATCACTTGAATAAACATTGTATTTAGATTCGTTTGTTGATTCTGAATTTTGAAGTTCGTAGAGGTATAATGAAGAAATTGTTGAATCTGTTTCATAGTCTGATTTGATAGGTTTAAGGTTATATTGTAAGGCAAGAGTTTAGAATATTGATTTTTTCTTTAAATTTTTGTTGGTTTCGTTTTGGACAATTATTTGCATAATGACCTTC
>JANZLD010030192.1:0-10171 GCA_026413575.1 Erythroxylum carthagenense
AATAGCTTCTAATCTAGCTACAGGAGCATAAGTTTCATTATAGTCTATTCCTTCTTATTGATTATAGCCTTGAGCTATTAATCTAGCTTTGTCACAACTTACTCTACCTAGCTCGTCTAGTTTATTTTTAAAAACCCATCGGGTTCCTATGATAGACTTTTTGGAGGGTCTGAGAACTAAAGACCAAACTTTATTCCTAGTAAATTGGTTCAGCTCCTCTTGCATGGTTTAAATCCACGCTTCATCTTAAAGAGTTTCATTAATTTTCTTAGGCTCTATTTCAGAAATAAAAGCTGCATTTGCTTCTCTTCTAAATTTAGACCTAGTTCTCACACCTTTTGAAGTTTCTCCTATAATTAGATTTTCTTGGTGAGACTATTTATATTTCCAGTCATTTTTTAGACTAAGATTTTCAGAAACATCTTCTACTTTTTCTAGAGAAGCATCTGATGGTGACACATCTACATTATCAACCAAGGGTACTGATAGGGATTCATTATCAGTATCATTACTTCTATATGTTTGAGAACCATCATCAAATTTGACATGAATAGAATCTTCTACAGATTTAGAAGCAAGAATATAAACCAATAAGCTTTAAAAGATAATGAATATCCTAGAACAATTCTAGAATAGACCTTAGAATCAAATTTATCTAAAGTTTCTTTTGTATTCAATATAGTACACTTGCAACCAAATGGAGGGAAGCAAGAGATATTAGGCTTCCTTCCTTTCCATAACTCATATGGAGTTTTATTCAACCATGGTCGTAGAAGTATTCTATTTTGAATATAACAAGTTGTATTTATAGCTTCTGCCCAGAAATACTTAGGAAGATTCATTTCACATAGCATGGTTCTTACCATTTCCTGAATCGTCTTGTTCTTTCTTTCTACAACTCCATTCTGTTGTAGAGTTCTAGGAGCAGAGAAATTATGGAAAATTCCATTCTCTACACATAATATTCTGAATTTTTCATTTTCAAATTCACCACCATGATCACTTCTAATTCTAGCAACAGAAACTCCTTTTTTTATTTTGTAACTTTTTGGAAAGAACTTTTAAACATTTAAAAGATTCATCTTTATGTGAAAAAAATAATATCCAACAAAATCTAGTTAAATCATCAACAACTACGAGACCATACTTCTTTCCGTCAAGACTTAATGTCCTAGTTGGACCAAATAAATCTATATGTAACAACTCTAGAGGTCTAGACGAAGTTACAATATTTTTAGAAGAAAAACATGTTTTAACCTGTTTTCCTTTATGACAATTTTCACAAAAGAAATCTTTGTTAAAACGTATTTTAGTAAACCTCTTACTAATTCATGTTTAATCAACTTGGAAATATGTTTAAAACTAACATGGCCTAGCTTTTTATGCCAAATCAGTTTTTCTTCATCTGTTGATATAAAATAAGAAATATTTTGACTTTGCAAATCTTCTAAATTAATCTTATAAAGATTGTTTTGTCTTTTGGCAGAAAAGAATACGGAACCGTCCTTGTTTTTAACTACAAAAGAGTTTTGATTAAAGGATACTTCAAAACCAAAATCATATAATTTACTTACACTAATTAAATTATGTTTTAAACCTTCAACTAACAGAACATTATCAATAGATGCAAAGGAATCTTTACCGACTTTGCCGATTCCAACTATTTTGCCCTGCTGGTTGTCTCTAAACGTTACTGATCCTCCCTTTTTATTTTGAAGATCTAGGAACATAGACTTTCTTCCTATCATATGTCGCGAGCATCCACTATCCAAATACCATTGGTGTTGGTTGCTTTTTTCAAGGAAGGAGATCTGCAGTAGATATTATGTTCTTTTTAGGTACCCAAGTCTTATTGGATCCTTTGGGGTTAGTCTTATAATTATTCATAGAATGATAATAAGAAGACTGGTGATACTTCTTACAAGGAACAAACTTCTTTTTGTAACGAGTATTGCTTTTAATAAACCCTAAACCACTCTTACCATTAGGGCGTCTATATCTTCCAATCATGTCATTCATTTTCTTGTTCTTTTAGTAAAGGTTGATAAGCCTGCTGAGAGAGAATTAATCCTTTTTTTCAACTAACTAATTTCCTCGGACCTATCTGTGGTTACTTTTTTCTTCATATCCTCTTCTTGTTTCTTGAGGTAGATGTTTTGTTTTTCTAACTATTCTGTGTTCTTCAAGTTTTCGACATACTTTCTTTTTAAGGATCTCTACTGCTTTAGTATAGCATATGAATCTTCTAACAATTCTAATTATGCATCTTGAGGCTCATTAAAGTTAGAAGTTACCTCCTCGTCACCTTCTTTTTCGGCTACGAAGCATATATTTGCTTGTTCTGATACTTCTGAATCAGAATTAGATTCAGACGAATCCAAATCTTCCCAAGTTGCCATCATACTCTTTTCATTTTCTTTATTCTTTTTTTATTTTCTTCTCAGCAACGGACATTTAGACTTGTAGTGTCCTGGTTTGTTGCACTCGTAGCAAATGATAGAGCTCTTCTCGTTCTTGACTTCATCTTTGCTATTTTTCTTAAAAGAAAAATCTTTATTTCCTTTTGCTTTCTTCTTCCACATTCTTCTAATCTTTCTTGAAATGAAAGATAATTCATCATCGTCTTTACTTGAATCTTGTTCAGATTCACTGGTATCGTCATTCTTGATTTCTTTGATCTTTAATGCTTTTGACGATAAACTTCTATTTCTTTGAGTCTTGTGATTTTTCTGACCAGCCTTTAATGCTATAGATTTGTCTCTTCTAGGTTTATCTTCAGCATCAAGCTCTACTTCGTGTATCTTCAAAGACCCAAGCAATTTGTCTAGCTTTAACTTACTGAAGTCCTTGGCTTTTTGTACTGCAGTGACTTTGGGTCTCTATCTTTTAGGTAGACTTTTGAGAATCTTCTTGACATGGTCTTGATTATCATAGATTCTCCCAAGAGCTTTAAGTCTATTAACGATAGTTTGAAATCTTCCAAACATTTGATCAATAGACTCATCTTCTTTCATCTTAAATAGCTCATACTGATGTACAAGAATACTGATCTTGGACTCTTTCACCTGGTTTGTGCCTTCATGTGTGATGGATAAAGTGTCCCACATCTCCTTCACAGTTTCGCATCCACAAACTTTATCATATTCACTTCTGCTTAAAGCACAACTTAGAAAGAACTTGGTTTTTGAGTTTAATTGAAATCTAGCTTTGTGATCGACTGACCATCTAGTTCATGGAATAGTATTTCCTTCATCATCTACTAGTACGTATGGTCCATTCTCGATGATATCCCAAAGATCAACGTGTGTGGATTCGATGAAGAGCCACATCCTGTCCTTTCAATAATGATAATCCTCACCATTGAATACAGGAGGTCTTGTGACGAAGGCACCTTTAGCTATAAAAACATGTGATTCAGCCATGGATCTTTGTTCTCACTTTGTAAAGGTAGTTCTTGGAAATCGATCTCTGATACCAATTGAAGTAAATCACAAGTTAATATAGAATTCACGTAAAATATACAAGATACACAAGAAGGGGGGTTGAATTGTGTAATCTTTTTGTGAATACACAAACCTTTGATATTTCTTTGAAAAGCAAACTTTTTCAATTGTTAAAGAATATCACAAACGTTATACAGAAATAGTTACGTACTTAAATCGCAAATAGCTTCTATAAACTTGTATAAGAACAAGAGAAATTGAAGTGACGGGTTAGAAGATGGACGCTGCAATTTTTATACTAGTTCACCCCAAACCTTGGGCTACGTCCAGATCTCAGAATTCTTCTGAGATTTCACTATACTTCATCAAATTTACAAGTATTCTTTCTTTCCTTTCAAAGCCTCTTCCAGTCTCTTACACAAGGTATTCTTTCTGCTATCTTAGCCTCTCCAGGGTCTTAGCCTTTTCTTTCTCTCACTAGAAAGATATTGTGAGCTTTTGATACAGTAGAGTTTACTCTCTTGTTTCGCACTTTAAATACAGAATTTTGGTAAGTAATAACTTGACAGTTAAAAGATCATTCAGTCTTCGACTATGACTAGTATTTATAGCCTAAGTCTTCAACTGCTTCTTGAATCTTGATAACTTCTTCTTGCTTCTTGTAGAAACTGTTATTCAGTTGAGTTCTGTAACTAACTCTAACTGTTCAACGTACTAGAGTGTCTTCATTTTTGTATCGTCTGTGTTTTCAACTTCTTCTGTGTTTTTCACTTTTTTTTTTGTTTTGCGTTTCTTCTGTGTTTTGCGCTTCTTCTGTGTTTTGTGCTTTTTCTGTGTTTTCTGCTTCTTCTGTGTTTTGCGCTTCTTCTGTGCTTTGCCTTCTTCTGTGTTTTGCACTTCTTCTATGTTTGCACTTCTTCTGTGTTTTGCGCTTCTAATGTGTTTCTACTTCTTCTGTGTTTTTCACTTCTTCTATGTTTTGTGCTTCTTCTGTGTTTTTTACTTATTCTGTATTTTGCACTTCTTCTGTGTTTTCACTTCTTTTGTGTTTAGCGCTTCTTCTGTGTTTTGAACTTCTTCTGTGTTTTCTCTGCTTCTTCTGTGTTTTGCACTTCTTCTATGTTTTCAATTTCTTCTGTGTTTTACCTGCTTCTTCTGTGTTTTGTACTTCTTCTGTGTTTTGCGCTTCTTCTGTGTTTTCCACTTCTTCTGTGTTTTACATTGCACACTTAACATACTCATCAAAACAGTTCATTTATTTCTAACATTATTATTATTTGATTATCAACAAAATTAATAAACGTGAAGTCTTTTTGACTTAACAGGACTTATGTGCGGATAGGTTGTGGTGAAGACACATCAATAGTGACGTGGCAGCTGTGGATGATGTGGCATATGATGACATGGTGGGAAAGATCATAGTGGATGAACATCATTGTTAAGAGATAAAGATTACATGGAAAGTTCATCTGAAGATAGAGGAGATCTTCATGGATAAGGATAATCATTCCTAGATAGAGTAATCTTTTAAATGTCATGTAACTCAATCTTATTAGAGAGGATAAGATTGTGATCTTAGCTAATAGAGTTCTATTAGGAATCTTAGTCATCTAGAAGAGCCTACAAATAGCTCATTCGTGTTGAGACCTATTCATTCAATCATTACTAAGAGAAATCACTCAGAGGAGAGAGCTTTGAGAGTTGACAACTTTTAGGGGAGAGTTCTCATTGTAAGGGCTTCGATTAAGGAGTTCCTTGAGTGCTTTGAGTAGGAGGTACTTATGTCTTTTGTTAACATTTTGTTGAGGGTTAATGAAAGAGTAACACTTTAAACACTTGTGTGCGTGTGAGGTGTTCGAAGGCTAATAGAATTGTTCGGCAACATTCACATGAGAAGGTTGAATCTTGCTTAAGCGGACCTAAGTGGGATTGTCGTACGAAGGTAGGCGTGACTTACGGTAGAAGTTCGAGTCCAAAGAAAACCTTTGTGACAGTTGGTATCAGAGTCAATCTAGAGTGATGACCGATGAAAGTAATTGAATGGAAAGGGTTACTAGAATAGAGGTAATTCTTGAGTCTCTAGCGCTAATGGATGAGGAAATAGTTCCTTTGTTGGAACGTATAGCAGCCTTAGAGAGGGAGCTTTAAGCTACTATGAGAGCTCTCGAAGAATAGATGAAGGCTCATGACGAGATGAGTTATGATCTGTTTGTGCTCAAACGTTTGATGTCAAGGCATGAGATGGGTGTCTAAATGGAAAGCACTATAGTGAAGGTATGTGAGCCATAAGATTTTGATGGCAAATGGAATGCCAAGAAGCTTGAAAATTTTATGTGGGATATGGAGTAGTACTTTGCAGCGGAAAAGGTGGCGGACTTGAAAAAGGTGGCAATCATAGTGATGTACCTAGTGGGTAATGTGAAGATGTCGTGCAGAACGAGAACTTCTAATGACATCAGTGTTGGTAAACCTCCCATCCACGCTTAGTAGAAGATGAAGAAGGAGCTAACAGATTAGATCCAACCCAACAACACTTTGTGGCTTATGAGGGAAGCTTTAAAGGGTTTAAAGTAAGACGGCTCAGCGAGGAAGTATGTGAGGAAGTTTACACCGGTGATGTTGGACGTGCAGAACATGTCAGAGGAGGACAAGTTTTTTAACTTCATTAATGGCTTGCAGGATTGGGCACAAATAGAGCTTCAGAGGCAGAACATGAAGGATCTCCTTAGCACAATAATGGCCGCAGATGCCTTGGTCGATCTCCAATTGCCACCACTAACTTAACCCAACGGAGAGGGGAAAATGGTGGAATGCGGGATAGAAAGGAGAGACAAAGATAAGGTGGAATAATCTTCTTAACATAAGAAGATGTAATCGAAGGGATAGGTTGCATGCTTCATCTGTGAGGGGCTGCATTTTGCTCAAGAATGCCTAATGAGGAAGAAGGGTGAGGAGCAGATGGACTCCATAGTTGCGAAGGACAAAAGAGGGAGTGAGGAAGATGACTTGGGAGAAGGAGCCATCAACAACTTCACTTATTTGAATGTCATAAGCCTCGTGGAGGAGCACCCATACAAGAATAAACTTAAAGGAAAGAGGAGATGGTATGAGAAAAAGGTGTCATTAGAAGAGAAGGCCTACTCTAGTCTTCAACAGTTGGCAAAGGAGTCTTCAAGGGAACCACTCGTGGAGGGGTGCCCACAGATTATTTCGATAAGATTGTCAAATTCTTCTAGTGGGGGTGGTTTGTTTGACCCCTAAGTATAGAATGTGGGATTATGCGAGTGTTGGCGAGCCTTGACAATGCTTGGCATGCAAGTTGGCATGAGGAAGGCATGATGACAAGAGAATAAGGCAAAGTCTTAAGAGTTGGTGAGCAAAACCCGAGGAACTTGCAAAGTAGGCGAGAGATATGGGAAGTATCAGCGTAGATCTCGAGAGTAGGCAAGATTTGATACGCGTGGGCATGTATAAGCGCACATTGGTAGAAATCTTCGACCAGACATGAGATTTGGATGCGAGGTTGAGTGGAGTTGGAAAACTAAGTCATGTAAGACCCGAGGGTGTGCAAGAAGGCGTAAAGGTGTACTAGACCCTACGAGAATGTGTGAAGGCATGCGAGTATGATGAGCTGCATAAGCATTTCACTTTAGTAAGGCAGGTCAAAGGTATATAAAGTGTGCAAGGTTTTATACTAACTTGGATTGTGACTTGTACTTAGTCATGGAGCGACGAGGCTGCACCATGAGTGAGATTGATCATGGAAGATGGACTTGTCCATAGATGTGCATTGATGGACTTATGTATGGATAGGCTGTGGTGAAGACAGATCAGCAGGGATGTGGCACAGGATGATGTGGCAGGAAAGATCACAGTGGATGAACATCATCTTTAAGAGATAAAGATCATATGAAAGGATCATCTAAAGATAGGGGAGGTCTTCGTGGATAAAGATAATCATTCCTAGATAGGTTAATTTTTCAAATGTGATGTAACTCAATCTTATTAGATAGGATAAGATTGTGATCTTAGCTAGTAGAGTTCTATTAAGACTCTTAGTCATCTGGAAGAGCCCATAAATAGCTCATTAGTGTTGAGACCTATTCATTCACTCATTATTGAGAGAAATCACTCAAAGGAGAAAGCTTTAAGAGTTGAGAGCTTTTAGGGGAGAGTTCTTATTTTAAGGGCTTTGAGCAGGGAGTTCCTTGTAAGGGCTTTGAGCAGGGAGTTCCTTGAGTGCTTTGAGTAGGAGGTACTTGTGTTTTTTGTTAACATTTTGTTGAGGGTTAACGAAAGAGTAGCTTTGACTATATTTAAATCTCTTGCTTTCTTTATTCTGTTTTACACTTGTGTTATTTTATGTGTGAAAGAAATACTTTAAACACTTGTGTGCACGTGAGTTGTTCGAGGGCCAACGGAATTGTTCAACAACATTCATATGAAAAGGCTAAATCTTACTTAAGTGGATCTAAGCAGGATTGTCGCACGAAGGTGAGCGCGACTTACAGTAGAAGTTCAAGTCCAAAGAAAACCTTTGTGACAGTTAGTATCAGAACCAATCTAGAGTGATGGCTGGTGAAAGTAATCTAACAGAAAGGGTTACTAGAATAAAGGTGATTCTTAAGTCTCTAGCCCCAATGTATGAGGGTGTAGTTCCTTTATTGGAACGTATAGCAGCCTTGGAGAGGAAGTTTCAAGCTACTATGAGAGCGCTCAAAGAACAGATGAAGGCTTGTGAGGAGATGAGTTATGATATGTTGGTGCTCAAGCATGTGATGTCAAGACACGAGCCAGGTGTCTGAGTGGAAAGCATTATCGTGAGAGTACGAGAGTCACAAGTTTTCAATGGCGAACGGAATGCCAAGGAGTTCAAAATTTTTATGTAAGGTATGTAGTAGTACTTTGCAGTGGCAAAGGTGGTGGACTTGAAAAAGATGGCAATCACAGTGATGTACCTAGTGGGTAATGCGAAGCTATGGTGGAGAACGAGAACCTCTAACAACATCAATGTAGGTAGACCTCCTATCAACATTTAGGAGAAAATGAAGAAGGAGCTAATGGATTAGTTCCTACCCATCAACACTTTATGGTTCGCGAGGGAAGCTTTGAAGAGTTTAAAGTAAGACGACTCAGTGAGGGAGTATGTGAGGAAGTTCGCATCGGTGATGTTGGACGTGCGGAAAGTTGTTTAAATTCATTAGTGGCTTGCAAGGTTGGGCACAATGGAGCTTTGGAGGCAGAACATGAAGGATCTCCTTAGGCAATAGTGATGGCAGATGTCTTAGTGGATCTCCAATTGCCACCACTAGCTCAACCCAACAGAAATGTTGGATTGAAAGGAGAAAGGCAAAGAGAAGGTGAGAGAATCTTCTGAACATAAAAAGAAGCAATCGAAGGGACAAGTTACGTGCTTCATCTGTACGAAAAAGCCCGAAGAGGAAGAAGGATGAGGAGTAGATGAACTCCATAGTCACGAAGGATAAAGGAGAGAGCGAGGAAGATGACTTGGGAGAAGGAGCCATCAACAACTTCACTTATTTGAATGTCATGAGCCTTATGGAGTAGTGCCTATGCAAGAATAAACTTGATGAAAAGAGGAGATGGTGTGAGAAAAAGATGCCATTAGAAGAAAAGGCTTGCTCTAATCTTTAATAGTTGGAAAAGGAGTCTTCGAGGGAACTACTCGTGGGGGAGTGCCCATAGATTATTTCAACAAGGGTGTCGAATTCGTCTAGTAGGGGTGGTTTGTTAGACCCCTAAGTCCAGACTGCGAGATCGTGCAAGTGTTGGCAAGCCTTGGCCAATACTTGGCATACAAGTCAGCACGAGGAAAGCGTGTTGATGAGAGAACAAGGCAAAGTCTTATGAGTTGGAGAGCAAAACCTGAGGAACTTATGAAGTAGGTGAGGGATGCAGGAAGTATCGACGTAGATCTCGAGAGTAGGCAAGATTCGATACACATGGGCATGCGTAAGCACGCATTGTTGAAAATCTTCAACAAAACATAAGATTTAGATGCGAGGTCGTGTGGAGTTAGAAAACTAAGTCATGTGAGACCCGAGGGTGTGCAAGAAGGTACAAACGTGTATGAGACCCCACATGGATGTTTGAAGGCATTCTAGCGCGACAAGGCGCATAAGCAATTCACTTCGGCGAGGAAGGTTGAAGGTATGCATGTTGGATCGGAAAACAAAAGCATACTATATTTGGAGAATCGATAGATTTCAAAACTTTTTAGAAATCATATTTGTAGCAGAAGGAACATATCCAAATTATCATGCCAATCCATACATGATATGGTATAAGGATAATAATAAACATAAACAAGATGAAGAGTATTACCGACTCCTTTGCTATAGCTTTAATTCCTCGCTATGCTATCCTCTCCTTCTTCTTGTATCCGAAACCTTTTCTTTTGAATCTTTTCCTTTAGCAATTTATCTTCTCCTTGTTGTTGTATCCTCAACCAATTTGATTTACCTCTTGTTCTTCTAGGACAATTTGGTTAACAAATCCTTTGGTGGGAAAGGATAAGAAATGTTTGGAGTAGATTTTTCTTAGAAGAAAATAAAACAAAAATGAGACTCTTCTCTTGCTAATTTTGGTTCACTCATGAATGAAAGGAGGTAGAGAGTCAAACCATCCAATAACTCTTTCTTACACACTCAATTTCGGTTATGCATAGTATGGAAGAAGAGAATAGCATCCAATGCATCACTTCTTTC
>JANZLD010030224.1:0-10170 GCA_026413575.1 Erythroxylum carthagenense
TTATAAGATAGGTTTGATTTGGAAGAAATAAATTGAGTTTAAGTGGGAATGATTTCTATTGGATATTGAAGTCTATTAGGAAATTGAAATTGCTTTGAATGTTATATATAAAATGAAAAAGACAAAAAAAAATTTACACCGATTCGGATTGGTTTAGATCAAGAACGTCTTATAGTTTTCCAATGCGATGTTTTTCTAAAATATTTGTTTTCAGATGTCAGAGTTAGGTTTTTGTTCTTAAGCGATTTGTTTTCGTTGATTCCGAGCCATTCGCTTCGCTTTCGATCCTTTCGCTTTTGATTTCGTCCGTCCATTTGTTTTGCCGTTGGGCCGACTTTAGCTTTATGATCCGTTCGTTCGTTTCCACCGATTTGTTTTTCGTTTTCACTTTCTGTTTCCGTTTAGAATTCCGTTTTACGATTGGGCTCCAGTTTCAAAATTGGGTCCCAACAAAACTTGAAGGTAATTAGTGGATTACTAAAATTGATAGCATGTATTATTACAAGTTTTATGATAATTGAATTGCTTTGAAATATGTGTGAAGATGATGATAAATGAATGTTGGAAAAGTGATCATTGTATGACAACCTCTAGTTTGATTTTGAAGTGTGGAAGGTATTGATTTATAAGTTACTTAATGAATGATTTTTGAATTGGTTTGGACATTAATTTGATGAGGTATTGAAACATGAATAAGGTATAATTGAAGTAAAATTGATGGTCTTTGCTGAAGGTGTGTCAAATGGAAGTAAAAAAGTCAAGTTTTGGAAGTAATTTGGAAGCTATGGGTGAGTGAACCTTCGGGTCACCCATCCCACGATCATGGGATTTTTAAGGTTCATTCCCATGGCCTTGGGAAGTACTTAGGAAGTAGAAAATGTTGGTTTTAGATAATTATTGGACTATATAATGTTAAGGTACTTAATAATGGTTAAAATGGACTTAAATGAGCTTGAAAATGAACCTAGGTTGTTGTGAAATAAGTTAGTTAAAGGTTGAATAAGATTTGGATTTTTTTAATTGAAGTAATAACTTAAGGAAGGTGTTATGATATAACAAAGTATCTAATTTTGGAACTTATAAGTTGCTAAAGAAATGAAGTATATTTATGAACGCTAATGTAATTTAAAGAACAAGAGTAATGTGTTAGTTATGAATGTTTGTAAATGTGGGAACTTGAGCGGATATATCTATTATGTAATGACTTAATGTTATATTGATATATTGGTTCAAATTCTTATGTTTATAAGGCATGTTGAGTTTGTTTAAGCGAGAATGAATGCGTTCAATTTGGGCATAAGGAAATGAATTCATACTTGCATTATTTCACTTTTATATGATTCTGGTACTGTGATAATTCCGGAATATCAATTGTCTAAGGAGTTTGATAATTGGGATTGTATTAGAATTGCTTTCTAATTATGTGAATATGAATAATGTGTGATGATTGAATACATTTATTGATGCTTTAATGCATATGTTTGTATTTATAAGGTATATTAAGTTTGATCAAATAATTAAGGTCATATGTTATGCACTGCATCATTTACATAAAATTCTAAAATCTAAAATGGTTTGTTTAAAAATCGTTAAGTCTTAGTCTTGGGTAAATAGGAATGCCTAGAAAAGTCTGTAGCTACTCCTGCAACTTGACACTACGATGTTCCCTGATTATTGACACTATGATATCCCCTGATTATCGACACTACGGTGTCCCCTGATTATTGACACTATAGTATCCCCTAATTTAGAGACATTAGTCTCTTCTGTTTTAGATACCAATCATGCTATCTTCTGCTCTGGTTCGGTTACTACTTCTATCAAAATAGATTAGCAGTCTAACTTATTTTGTATTCTAATCTATGCTCGGTTTTGATGTAAGCAAAATTTGTTCAGATACAAAAGATAAGCTCTAATTTGTTATAAAAGCAAGTTTTGTTTTGATATAATTCGTACTTTAAGCTGAAAGGATTATATCCTATTTTGATATTCAATTATGATATTTGTGCATTTTGTTATGGTATTTATAAGTTTTGTTCTGATGCAAGAATGTTTTGTATTGAATGATGAAACATATTCTGTCCTGAGACTTAATGTTTGGGTTACTCTGTATATATGAATGTTAGATGATTGTTAGAAACAGTCACTATTATGCATTATATTTAGTTATTCCCCACTAAGATATATGCTTAGCACGGTGATTTTCCCTCCATGGAGGGCCTGATAAGAAGGTTAAAGACTAGGACAAGGACTACTGTAGTGGCCAATGAAGAATATGTTCTGTTTAGAATTTGTTTTATTTTGAAATATGTATATTTGAGTTTTTAAGTTGTATTTGACAATATGAAACATTTTATATTTTGTTTAATGGTTTGTAATAACCTTAGATTCGCTTTTAAATTTATGACATGTATTATACTAAGCACAATATGTATGAAATGTTCTACTTATAAAATAACATTAAGTGATATGTAATGTACGTTTGTTTGAGTTGCTAAAATGCATGTTTATAAGGAATGTTTGGTATAATTTGGAATGTTTTGGTTCTATTTTGTGTAGCATCTGCATATCCTCCAAGGTGGTATGTGGGTGTTACATCATTTGGTATCAGAGTGTGGTTTAGGCAATTCTGATTTAATTAGCACTTAGCTATTTCTTATACTTGATTGTAAGAGTGATGTTTAGCCTAACGCGGTTTGTCCCACATTTTGATTTTATATTTGAATATTGAAAGATCTCACAAGGCTGTTAACAAGGTTGTGGAGAGTAATAATCCTGCACGATCTCATCCATTAATATCTAGACCCTCCAGGGTAAATCAAGATGATATACCACCACCTCCAGCTCCAGCTCAAGGGGAGGCTTTGGTTAAGTTGTCACAAGAAATGATGACTTTGCTACATCGTTTGACCGTCTCCTTGAAGTAAATCACACATTAATATAGAATTCATGTACAATATATGAGATACACAAGAAAGGAGGGTTGAATTGTGTAATCTTTTCATGAATACAAAAACTTTGATATTTCTTGAAAATAATTTTTTTAACTGTTAAAGAATACCGCAAATGTTATACAGAAATAGTTATGTAATTAAATCGCAAATAACTTCTATATACTTGTCTAAGAACACGAGAAAAATAAAGTGAAAGGTTAGAAGATAGACGCTGTGATTTTTACACTGATTCACCCCAAACCTTGAGCTACGTCCAATCCTCAGAGTTCGTCTGAGATTTCACTATACTTCAACAATTTTACAAGTATTCTTTCTTCCCTTCCAAAGCCTCTTCAGGTCTCTTACACAAAGTATTCTTTCTGCTATCTTATCCTCTCCAAGCTCTTAGCCTTTTCTTTCTCTCACTAGAAAGATATTCTGAGCTTTTTGTTACAATAGAGTTTGCTCTCTTGTATCATACTTTTGAATACAGAATTTTTCTTTATAAGAAAAAACTTGAAAGTTAAAAGAATTGTTCAGTCTTCGACTATGACTAGTATTTATAACCTAAGTCTCCAACTACTTCTTGCTTCTTGATAAGTGCTTCTTGCTTCTTGTAGAAACCGTTATTTAGTTGAGTTCTGTAACTAACTCTAACTGACTAACTATCCAACGTACTAGAGTATCTTTATCCTTGTATCGTCTGTATTTTTCTTTTCTTCTGTGTTTTTCACTTCTTTTGTATTTTCTACTTCTTCTGTGTTTTTCACTTCTTCTGTGTTTTTCTCTTCTTCTATGTTTTCACTTCTTTTGTGTTTTTTGCTTCTTCTGTGATTTCACTTCTTCTGTGTTTTCTACTTTTTATGTGTTTTCCGCTTCTTCTTTGTTTTCGACTTCTTCTGTGTTTTCTGCTTCTTCTGTGTTTTCACTTCTTCTGTGTTTTCACTTCTTCTCTATTTTCCACCTCTTCTGTATTTTCTACTTCTTTTGTGTTTTCAACTTTTTCTATGTTTCCACTTCTTCTGTGTTTTCCACTTCTTCTGTATTTTCCACTTCTTCTGTATTTCCACTTCTTTTGTATTTTCCACTTCTTCTGTGTTTTTCTGCATACATAACACACTTATCAAAATAGTTCATTTATTTCTAATATTACGCCCAAGGCTCTGATCAATCAGTTACAAAAGTATACAGCTGAGGAATTTACTAGAAGATCTCTAAAGGAGTCTAAAAGGGCATAATTCTAGTTGGAGAAAGTGAAGAAGGTATTAGATGAAATTAATTGTCCACCAGATTAGATGGTGCACTGTGTTATTTCTCTTATTCGAGCAGCAGCCTATGAGTGGTGGAGGTTTTTTTATGAGGAATCCTCAGTTGCCAAAGCTTCTGACTTGTGATTTCTTTTCCCAAGAGTTCAAAGTCAAGTATGTGACGGAAGCATATAGAAAGGAGAAGTGGAAGTAGTTTTTGAACTTGAAGTAGAGAAACTTATCTATTGTTGAGTGCAATAAATAGTTTAATCAACTCAGCAAGTATGAACCTGAACTTGTACTTAATGAAGAGTTCCGGTGTCATTAGTTTGAGGATGGTTTGAATGATTCAATTAAAGATTATCTGGCGGCATTTATTCTTTTGCAGCAAGTGACATATCATCAACTGGTGTAAGCAGCTATTAAGATAAAGAAGCAAGAGATGGTGAAGAGGGAAAGGGCTAAGTGAAAGGTTTTGTTAGAGGGGTTCAATCCTCGGGTAAGCGGAGTTATGAAGGTATTTCCTTTGTACCCGAATTCACTTAAAAATCTGTAGCTCGGGGAAAGCGATAAAACTTTCCTCTGCACCCGATTTTGGTAGAGGTTACTTTGTAGTTCGAGGTTCTAGTGCTCTAAAGTGCCCTCATTACTCCATACATCATTGGGATTCTTGTAGGCGAGTTATGGGTGCATATTTTTTATGTGGTAGCACTAAGCATTTGATAGTCAATTGTCTTATGAGATACCTCAAATGTCACAAGCTAGTAGGGAGGCCTCTCATGCACCTGCTAGAAACAGAGGACGTGGTAGAGGTCATAGAGGATCTAGTTAGATCATACCTAATCTAAGTACCCATTTGGAAACTATTGATCAACCTGTTATACCTTCTACTCTAGCTCGAGCATATGCTTTGAAAGCTCGTGAAGATCAGGATGTACCTGAAGTCATTGCGGGTATTGTTTCTCTCTTTGATTCTGAAATGCATGCTTTGATTAATCTTGGATCCACTCATTCTTATATCTGTGTTGGAGAAATTTCTTATAATGAGATGCCTGTAGATCAGTTAGAGAATGAAATTCATATAACCAATCCTCTGTGTAGTAGTGTGTTGGTTAATCAAGTGTATAGAAACAACCCTGTTATGATCCAAGGATTTAAATATATTGCAGATCTAATTAGATTGCCTTTTCATGAATTTGATTTCATTTTGGGTATGGATTGGTTATCCAAGCATCAGGCAGTGGTTGACTGTAGTGCTAAGACAATTATGTTTAGGAAGCTTGATCAGCCTAAAATAGTATTTCATGACATCCGCATTGGTTCTCTAGCTAGTGTGGTATCTGCTATGTAAGCTTGAAAGTTCCTTAGGAAAGGATGTGACGCTTATTTAGCTTTTGTATTTGATTCTAAGAAGGAAGGTGGTAAATTGCAAGATATCCCAGTTATGAGTGATTTTCCATATGTGTGTCCTAAAGAGCTACCCAAACTCCCTCCTAAAAGGGAAGTGGAGTTGACTATTGAAGTTATGCCTGACACTACTCTTATATCCAGAGCATCATACAAGATTGCTCCCACTGAATTAAAGGACTTGAAGGTTCAGTTGTAAGAGCTATTGGATAAGGAGTTCTTTCAACCCAGTGTCTCATCCTGGGGAGCACCGTTTTTGTTTGTTAAGAAGAAAGATGTACTCTTCAAATGTGTATTGATTGAAGGCAGTTGAACAGAGTCATAGTGAAGAATAAGTATCCATTGCTAATGATAGAAGATCTATTTGATCAATTGAAAGATGCAGGAGTATTTTCAAAGATATATCTATGATCAGGATACTATCAACTTCTAGTAAAAGATGTGAATGTTCCAAAGATTGCATTCAAGACCTGTTATAGACATTACAAAATTTTAGTAATGCTGTTTGGGTTAACTAACGTTATAGCTGCATTCATGGATTAGTTTAATAGAGTGTTTAGACCCTACTTAAACCACTTTGTTGTGGTTTTCATAGATGATATCCTAGTATATTCCAAAAATGAACATGATCATGTTCAACATCTCTGGATTGTGTTACAAACCTTGCGAGAAAAACAATTGTATGTTAAACTAAGTAAATGTGATTTCTGGCTTCAAGAAGTATCTTTTCTAGGACATATTATCTCTTCTTAAAGGATTAGAGTTGATCCTAGTAAGATTGAAGCAATTGTTAAGTAGAAACTACCACAGAATGTAACATAAGTGAGAAGTTTTTTTAGTTTAGCAAGTTACTATTGCCAATTTGTGAAGGGGCTTTCGGTGATAGCATCCCCTTTGGCTAAATTGCTACGGAAAGGAGTGAAGTATGAATGGTTTGATAAATGTCAAACTAACTTTGATCAACTAAAGAAAATGCTTACTGAAGCCCCTGTGTTGGCTCAAGTCACTTCTAACACGGAGTATGTTATGTATAGTGATGCATCTAGAAACAGCTTAGGTCGTGTTTTAATATAGGATGGAAAAGTAGTTGCATATGCTTCGAGGCAATTAAAACCTCACTAACAGAACTACCTTACTCATGATCTTGAACTTACAGTGGTAGTGTTTACCTTGAAAATTTGACAACTCTATTTTTATGGTGAAAAGTGTAGGATCTTCACTAATCATAAGAGTTTAAGTATCTGCTTAGCCAGAAAGAATCTAATACAATGACGTTGGTTAGAATTGTTTAAAGACTATGACTACATTGTGGATTACCATCCAGATAAGGCTAATGTCGTGGCTGATGCCTTAAATCGGAAGACCATTTTGGCTTTGTCAGTGCAGCAAGGTGAATGGGGATTTACATCTGATGGAGCTTTAATAGCTCAATTAAAAGCTAGGTCTAGCTTATAGCAAGAGATCTGTGATGCTCAAAGAGTTGATGATAAGTTGCAACAACTTATCTTGGCTACTCGAGAAGGCAAACAACCTGATTTTTCTATGAAAGGAGATGGTGATTTCTATTATAAAGATCTATTGTATGTGCCAGCAAATCATGAATTGAAAAGAAAGTTATTGTGTGAGGCCCATAATACTATCTTTACTATACATCATGGTAGAAATAAGATGTATCAAGCTCTGAAGCAGCATTACTAGTGGTTGAGTACAAAACGAGATGTTATAGACTACATGTCTAAGTGTTTGACATATCAGTAAGTTAAAGCCAAACATTAGGTTCCATCTGGTTTGTTACAACCTATTTTGATTCCCCAATGGAAATGGGATAACTTTGCCATAGGTTTTGTCACTAGACTTCCTCTCACTCAAAGGAAATATGATGTTGTATGAGTAATTGTAGATAAGTTCACTAAGTCTGCTCATTTTCTACCTATTCGTCATAATTTTCTGCTCACTTTTTGCTTGTTTGTTTTGATTATTCTTTAGAGAGGCTAGTAGATATATATGTGAATTATATACTAAGGTTATATGGGGTGCCACTATCTATTATTTTGGATCGTAATCCTCGAATTAATTTAAGATTCTGGAAAAGTCTGTAAAAGGCTTTGGGTACTCAAGTCAAGTTCAGTACCACTTCTCATCCCCAAAAAGTTGGACAATCTAAGTTGGTTATCTAGATATTATAAGATATGCTTTGGGGTTGTGTGGTAGAATTTTCGGGAAGTTAGGATATTTATCGTGCTCTAATGGAGTAATCTTATAACAACAGTTATCAGACTGGTATTGGCATGGCGCCATCTGAATCTTTATACGGTAGGAAGTGTAGAACTCCAGTGTGTTAGGTAGAATCAAGTGAAAATAAGATGATTGGGCCTAATTTCCTCTACACCTGAATTTACTCAGAAATCTATAGCTCGGGGAAAGCGACAAAACTTTCCCTCATCGACTGGTTCTGGTAGGGGTTACTCTGTGGGCCAAGGTTCTGGTGCTCCGGAGTGCCCTCGTTGCTCTATACATCATTGGGGTTCTTGTAGGAGAGCTATGGGTGCATTTTTTGATGTGGTAGCACTGAACATTTGATAGCCAATTGTCCTATGAGGTAGCCTCAGGTGTCACAAACTAGTAGGGAGGCCTCTCATTCACCAGCTGGAAACAGAGGACATGGTAGAGGTTCTGAAGGATCTAGTCAGATTAGACCTAATCTAAGTACCCATTCAGAAATTGTTGATCGACCTGCTATACCTTCTGCTCCAGCTCGAGCATATGCTTTGAAAGCTCGTGAAGATCAGGATGCACCTGAAGTCATTGCGGGTATTGTTTCTCTCTTTCGTTCTAAAATGAATGCTTTGACTGATCTTAGATCCACTCATTCTTAATTCTGTGTTGGAGAAATTTCTGATAATGAGATGCCTATAGATTAGTTAGAGTATGAAATTTATGTAGTGTGTTGGTTAATTAGGTGTATAGAAACTGTCCTGTTATGATCCAAAGGTGTGAATATATTGCAGATCTGATTAGATTGTCTTTTCATGAATTTGATTTGATTTTAGGTATGGATTGGTTATACAAACATCAGGCAGTGGTTGACGGTAGTGTTAAGATAGTTGTGCTTAAGAAGCATGATCAGCCTGAAATAGTATTTCATGGCATTTGCATTGGTTCTCTGACTAGTGTGGTACCTGGTCTATAAGCACGAAAGTTCCTAAGGAAGGGATGTGAAGCTTATCTAGCTTTTATATTTGATTCTAAGAAGGAAGGTGGTAAATCGCAAGATATCCCAATCGTGAAAGGCAAGTGGAGTTGTCTATTGAAGTTATGTCTAACACTGCTCCTTTATCCAGAGCATTGCATAGGATGGCTCCCACTAAACTGAAGGAGTTGAAGGTTTAGTTGCAAGAGCTATTGGATAAAGGGTTCATTCAACCCAGTGTCTCACCTTGGGAAGCACCGGTTTAGTTTATTAAGAAGAAAGATAGTACTTTTAGGATGTGTATTAATTACAGGCAAATGAACATATTTATAGTGAAGAATAAGTATCCATTGCCAAGGATAGAAAATCTGTTTGATCTATTGAAAGATGCAGGAGTATTTTCAAAGATAGATCACCGATCAAAATACTATCAACTTCAGATAAAGGATGTGGATGTTCTGAAGACTACATTTAGGACTTGTTATCAAAATTATGAATTTTTGATAATATGATTTGGGTTAAATAATGCTCTAGCTGCATTCATGGATCTGATGAATAGAATGTTTTAACCCTACTTAGACCATTTTTTGTGGTGTTCATAGATGATATCCTAGTATATTCCAAGAATGAACACGATTATATTCAGCATCTCTGGATTATGTTTCAAACCAAACGAGAAAAAAATATGCTAAGTTGAGTAAGTGTGATTTCTGGCTTTGGGAAGTATCTTTACTAGGACATGTGATTCCTAGTAAGATTGAAGCAATTGTTAACTAGAAACTACCACAGAATGTGACAAAAGTGAGAAGTTTCCTAGGATTGGCAAGTTACTATCACCGATTTGTGAAGGGGTTTTCAATGATAGCATCCCCTTTGACTAAATTGCTATGGAAAGGAGTGATGTATGAATGGTATGATAAATGTCAAACTAACTTTGATAAACTAAAGAAAATGCTTACTGAAGCTCCTATGTTGGCTCAACCCACTTCAGGTAAAGAGTATGTTATGTATAGTGATGCATCTAGAAATGGTTTGGCTTGTTTTTTGATGTGAGATGAAAAGTAGTTGTATATGCTTCCAGGCAATTAAATCCTCATGAACAGAACTACCCTACACATGATCTTAAACTTATAGCGGTAATGTTTGCCTTGAAAAATTGGTGACACTATTTTTATGGTGAAAGGTGCAGGATCTTCACTGATCATAAGAGTTTGAGATATCTGCTTACCCAAAAAGAACTTAATTTGAGACAACGGTGTTGGTTGGAATTGTTTAAAGGCTATGATTGCATTATGGATTACCATCTAGGTAAGGCTAATTGTAACATCCCACCCCCGACGTGAAGGGTAAAATAGTAATTTGGTCAGGGATGACAGTGATTAGGACTGATTTG
>JANZLD010030296.1:0-10168 GCA_026413575.1 Erythroxylum carthagenense
CACATGCATTAACATGGATATGATTAGGCATTCTTTGCTTTTCCAAACTACATTATCCAAATAGCCTACCCATTTTATGATTTTCCTCTTTGATAGGCCCCTTTGAGCTTTATTTGCCTATTTTTTTGTGTATTAGCCACATTACATACTTTAACCTAACCAAATGTCATTCCCAAGCCTTGAAGCTATGGAACATTTGTTGATTTTTAAGTTTGTGGATGTATAAAATTCTAAGTGTGGGGATATGCATATGTGTAGGTTGGTTATAATGTTGGGATGCTATTTTAGGTCATATAATTGAAATTTCCATGTTGATGTAGTTTCTTTTAATTTTTATAAGAGCAAAGAAAAGAAAAAAAGGAAAAAAAAGAAAAGAAAAAAGAAAAAGAAAAAGTTTAAATAAATGTATCAAAGAGGAAGTTGAAAAGTTGTTTATGATTAATGCATCCTCCTAAAGTTGTATTGAATAGGTTATTTGAGTTGAATATGAGGTAGATGTTGTCTTTGAAGAATCACTATGCGTAGTTTCAATGTTGTCATCAATTGTATGAGTGATTCCCTTTGTTAGTCATTTACGCTTCATGTGGTTTGTGTGTGGGAGTTTAAGTTTGAGTGTGAAACTTGTTTTTGCATTCATTATAATTGATGTACACAATGGTGAGGGCATGTTGGTTTTTGCACTTGATGTCACATTGAGTGTTGTTTTGTTTCACTAACTTTAACGGCTTTCATACTACTTGAACCAAATATATCTCACCTTACCTTTGCCCACAATATAACCTTGAAAAGTCCTTTGATCAATGATTTTGCATGTGAACCTTTAGTGGTGGAGAAATGAAAGATTTGCAAAGTTATAGAATGTCATGATTATGAATGGCATTGAGTGTACCCATAGATATATCTTAGTTAAACACATTTTCCAAGTCTACCATTAGATTGCTCGATTTTTAAAGGTATTGAATGTTGATTGATCATAAGTAAAAGTTTGGAATGTTAAGTACTTGCTATGACTTTTTGAAAGTCGTTCATCTTTGTTTATGATTTTATATTCTTGGAATATATGAGAAATGATTAAATGTTTGTGGGTTGGTGATTTAAAGTTAGATGTTTTACCTGAGGATGGTCAAAAGCTAAGTATGGGGGGAATTGATATGTGCTTAATTGATTGTATAATTATTCTATAAAATTGAGTGATTATTGCTAGGAAAGTACTTAAGATACTAACTTTGACTCATATGTGATTTTAGGTAAAATTTGGAAGAGAATGAGCTAAAGTGAGTTGAAAGCACCATATTTGGGTCGTTTTCTAAAGAATCATGTCCATTTGTCTTCATGGAACAAGAATGAGGAAGATTAGAGCAACTAAAGACAAGAAGAAGATAAGAAATTACCAAAGGGCTGGAAATGTCAAGAACCTAAAAGAACTGGACAGTTGTTGGATCATTTTGTTACCTCACGACTAGCCACCCTCCCTACTATGATTTTAACCTATTTTTTATTATAAGTAAAGTGTGGTGCGAGAATGGAAAATCTAGGTAGAGGCTGTTGCACTTGGAAAATAAAACAAAGAAGAAGATTGCATCTAATAGCTTGCTGGACAACTGAACTTATGTTGGAGAATAAAATGAAAGATGGTTGGAAAATCATGCTCATAGTCCAGCATAAAGCCTGCACAGTCGTGAGTTATCTCTCACAATTATGCATAAGATTGCACGGGACTGCATGCCCATGCAACCAACTTCCATTCCAAAAGCAAGCAATTGAAAGTGGCAATTGGAGTGGGACGGCTGACAAGAGGAGTGGAGTGCAGGTGGACAGCCAAGGCACGCCAAAACAATATGCAACTGGTGGATACAGACAAGCCTTAAACACCCATCAGCTACTCTCACACCCTTGAGAGATAACTCACAGGTGTGAGAAATTGCCACATCATCTAGATTTTTAATATAAAATCCTTCATTTTTATGACAGAAGATATGAAAGAATAGGTGAGTTTTGGATGAGAGAAAACAAGAGAGGTGTTTTGGTGAGAAATTGCCACATCATCTGGATTTTTAATATAAAATCCTTCATTTTTATGACAGAAGATATGAAAGAATAGGTGAGTTTTGGCTGATAGAAAACAAGAGAGATGTTTTGGTTAGGCTGAATAGTGAGTGACCTTTGGGAGCTTCAACAAAGCACGAAGAGGGAGGTAAGCTCTCCACTATGAGGAGACCCATAAATGGGTAGCTTCCCGATGTTGGTTCAAAAGCGATATCAACACCGACAACCTAGTTAAGCATTCTTTCCTTGTAATTGTTGTTTCTTTCTCTTTTAGAAATTGTTTATGTTATCCGATGTGTATGAATTTGGGTATTGTGAAAAGATGATTTTAATGTGTTCACTGGATCATTTATTTAAAAACTTATTGCTAGAATTTCGATATAATCCATAATTGTTATATTTGAAATCCATGTGTAGCGACTAATGATTCGTAGTAATTAGGGATAACATAACCTAGGTTAAATGACACATCGTATATAGTTGTTGCCTTGATTAATTAGTTTTCCTAATTCATAATACGGTTACTCAATTGAATCTAGAGATCGTATCCTAGGGTATTTAGTGGCTAGGTTTAATTAACGATCGTATCTTGATTAGACACTACCTAAGGGAAAACTTGGGTTAATAGATTAATCTATGGTTAATAATTTCTACTAGAGGTTTGAGAACAACAAATCATTATGTTTAATTAGGGTGTAGGTTGAGATAGAATTAAAGAACCAAATTCCTAATGAATTCACCATTTTCATAACTTTTAATGTTTTGTTAATTTGCTTTTGTTAATTTAGTTTCATTTTATTTTCTTGTTTAATAAACCAACCAACCCCTATAACCTAAACACCATTTAATTTCATTTCAAAAGCTTTACACACACTCTCTGGGGGATCAACCTAGACTTAGCACTATTGTAGTAGTAGTCTAGTTTATTTTGACTAGTATTACGATACGCTATCAATGGCCATTGTAGATTATTTTGAAGTAAATTGTGATGGACTAATTATCCATTACCCTAATTTCCTTAACACTCGTCACTTGACGAGAGCCAAAATTTTAAAGTCCCATAATATGAAACTTCGAGATATCGACGCAAAATCTTATCTGAAGAATAGGGTGGGATGGGCTAGTTCGAGTGCGGCGCCACCATAAGAAGAAGAGAAGGAGTCAATCAGTGAGGAATCTGAAGAGGAAAAGGTAGCTGGATGGAGATAGTTGGATGGGATAAGGTGTGCAACGCCATCACAGAGACTAATAAGGCGGTTTTAGAAAACACCAAGGTGTTAAAGAAGATAGCTAAAGAACAAAGACGCCAACGCTGAGACATTTGACGCATCTATAAGTACTTCGTTGCTCAAGGCATATTACATGTTACTTTTGTTTAGGTTTGCATAATGTGACTCGTGTGAATGTATCAATTATTAGGACTTAACGGAATCGATTTAGCTTTGAACATGGTCTTTTAGGTTGCTAAGATTTATTAGCTTGTGAAATTAGTGTTTTGGGTTGCTTCGATTAAATATGCATGTTAATTAGGGTATGATGATAGTTCGTTCACTTTAGGAATTTACCACATTCATTTATAATTTTAGGTCAATCGAATAAGTAGCATCGTTAGTATCTTTCATGAAAACTATTAGCTAAAGAAATTAGATAGGCAAGAAAATAAATATATATAATAAAAATAAAAAAGTTTGTGTTTTTGTTTAATAATTTTTGAAACAAATCAGGTTATAAATAAAGTTAATAGCCAGTTGAGAATGTGATGTAGCTGGTTAAAAGGTTGTAATCTAACCAAATCGCTTAATAAAAATATGGCCTAGCTAAGTAACAGGGGCACATTCATTACAAATGTTTGCCTTTGCATCAAAAAACTAGCTTTATGTCAATTAAAATAAACAAAAATTACGTGTTATTTAATAAATCCTAGCAATCTTGTGAATAGCTTAAATTTTCATGAAAAGCTATTTATGGATAATTACATTTTTATTGACTGAATAATTATCAATGTGTGTGAGTGCAAGTGATGGGAGTAAATGAATTTAACATTAAGGTCCTAATTGGTATATATATTGGTCTAAAGTGCCTATACATAAATTTCATAGGTTAATAAGTTAGAACAACTTGAAGGATTGTGTTTGTAGTTAATTTTATTTCATAAAGTTCAATGCCATTGTACCTTATTACATATGTATGTGTTGTGGTTTAGTGTGTTTGTGATTTGATTGTTTTCTTTTTGCTTTAGGACAAGAAAAAGTTCAAGTGTGGTGATGTAATAGTTGTAGGTTGCATGATGTTTTAATAGGCATTTTAGTATATTTTTAGTGGTTAATTAATTGATTCATATATGTTTAGGTTTAAAATTGTGTTGGTTGGTTAGATATGTATGTTTTGAGTGATATACGGGCTAGAGCATGCTATTGAGTTTTATTTTGTATATTTAAGGTTCCTTGATGTGTTTATTAGTGTTTGAGATCAGATATTGAAGAACAAGAAATTTTGTAGGAGTCTTAGTAGAAGATGCAGGCCCACGATCGTGGCATATGGGCCATAATCGTGACAAAAGCAAAATAGAAAGTGACATGATCGTGGCATTATAGGCCACGATCTTGGCTTGCGCGACAGCAGACGTGAATCGGCTTTTAAAACTTAACTTTGCTGGTTTATTTCAGAATTTTTGGGCATGGGTAAAACCTAGTTTTTACCCTAAATAGAAAAGACTATAGAGGAAAGAGGAAAGCCCTAATTTTCATGCCTTCATTTTAGCTACACTGGGAAAGATCCAAGGAAGAGGAAGAAGGAAAGAGAGAAGAAGGGAAAGAAGAAGGTGGAGCTTTAGGTGTTTCAACCTCCAATCCACCAAGTTACTTTCTTTCTGTCCATATTTTATTTCATATATTTGATGTATGAGATGGGATTGATGATGATGAATCTTAGGTTAAGGATATTCTAACTTTTCTTTAGGGATTTGTTCTAGATTTAATATTAATCTCTTTTTGTGTTAATTAATTTGGGTATTGTGATTATTTATTGTAATTGCATGCTTTGGTAATAGATCAAGAGAGTGAACTGAATGCAAAATGATTGGGTTAGTTAATGAGAGTTAAATGACATATCAGACTACACAAATAATCAAATCGGTAATTATACGGAGAGAGATCTTGTGAGAGGACCTAATTGTCTAATAGAATGCTTAAGATATGATTAGGTTATGGACTGAGTGTTAATCGAGAGATTACTTGTTTTGTAATGCAATTTAATTAGGGTTTATTAATTGGGGCTTAGTGATTATAACTTATGAGAGAACAGCTCACCCTTCGATAGTCTAGAACTGACACCACGCTAACACAAAAGTGATTAAGTTAGCATTAATGGTAGGATAAATTCCCTCTCCTATAATTTGTTAATCTTCCTTGTTTGAATTCCAATTTTCATATGGAGGGCTCAATTTTAGTTTCTTGTGTTAATTTTACGAATTCATTTTCAAGCAACACATATCCAACTGTTTATATTTTTTGTTTAGTTTTTATTTTTATTTTAATAATCCTTTTAGGCTTTAGTTAACTTAGAATTAGATTAGTTCACCAACTCCTCGAGGGATCGACACCTCATATACTACATTCATAACCCGTGCACTTACAGTATATTGAGGGTTTTATAAGATTAAAACTTGCTCAAAAAAAAGGGAAGTTGGATGCATATAATAGAGATTTCTCAAATAAAAGTGGAGAGTTCTTGATTTGGCTTTATTGAGGCATCAATTGATCTAATGCCTTAGTCACAACAACTGCCATCAGATCAGTGTTATAAAAGCATATAATTCTACCATTAAATTGTGATCTATGATTAGAAAATAGCCTATAATGTGTTCCCAAAAAGTGTGAACCAGAAATCAATCTAGGATTTTTTATTTTTGTTTTTAAGAGACCAACAAAGGCTAGTTTAATATCCCTCACAAGCTCCCACACCACATTCTATTTTTAAGGGTCATTCAACCCTTTAAGATTCCACACTACTATTGACATGTGAAGGAAACTTCCGTTTGATATTTTGTTTGCCTTTTTTCCTAGCCAAGCGCCTACACGAATGGGAGATAGTAACTTTTGAATCTTCAACATCAGGAATAAAGGAAACTATAAACATGGAAGGATTTTGTATAATTGTACCAACCTATAAAGCCTCATGAAAGTCTGAAGCAAAATTGTTACGGAGTACAATTTCATTTACCTGATTTGCTATGGCCGAATGATTAGGATGGACACTAGGTGAAGGCACTGTAAATTTGCCAACATCAGTATGGGAGACTACTGTATCTAATTTAGGACTTTTAACAATTGCACAGTCTTGAACAAGATACTCATACACAACATCTAAGCTTTCAGGTTCCTAAATTTTAACAGGTTCCTCATGCACTTCAGCTGCCAATTCAATTAAAGAAGTTTCCTTAGCCTAAGTTTCAATTCCAATAAGGTATGGATTATCTAGAGGACTACTATTCTCAGTAATAGACACGACATGCTCCTGAACTCTGGAGTTCCCCAGATCATTGGAAACAGTTGTTTGAATAAGCTTCTAAACTAACTTGAAATTAGAAGGTTGCAGTAAGATACCATTGGGAACCTCCCTGAAAATTTCTTATGAAGGGATTAAAGATAGATTAACAGTATCAGAGGCCAAAAGTTCATAATGCCATTCAGTAATAAATCTTTTGCCTATGGGATATTTTTTTATAATTGAATTACTAGGTTTCCATGGATATAAGACTTGTAAGTCCACTTGCTCCTTCTCGTTATATTCTCGCATAACTAAGAGACTATCAAGAAGTAGAGAATTTTTCTCGATTGCAATACCAATCCTAGCATAACAAATACATTGCATATTAGTCGTTTGAGAATCCATGCATAATGGTTTTCCTAAAGAGCTAGCTAAATAACTTAGCCCTTGGATTGTCCAAAATGTTGATTTATGCCATACAACCAATCACTTTGGTTAAAGTTTAGTGACAATTATTAATAAAGGCATTCTTTATCTTTATGTTAATTACATTTGATGTTTTAATACTAAAGATAAAATCCTTGGAATAATTAATATGTAATTGAAATTATGATGAGATCATAATTGTGAGATTTAATTTACATTTACATATTATTCCTAAATGTTCCTAGTTGTAATTTCATCAAGACGAGATATTGTTGAAATGGTAAAACTAGCACACATTATGTTTCATTCTTATAAAGAAAGTAATTGATCTCATAAAGTAAAGTACGGAGATACTTAAACTAATGTGTGGGTGATTATTAGAGAATAAGTCACTAAACTGACCTAACTATGAGAATCCCAAATGGAATATTACTTATGTGTCTGTAGATTTTCTCATAATAATGGTTATATAATTGATCCTTAGATTTGAGATTACCAAGGTATCTCATGTGGGAATTACTATATTTTGATATTACTTATGAATTGCCCTAGGATAGTTTAGTCGGTAGTACTTGGATGCAATATGAACCATGCTTAGATAGTTAAGTAAGTTAATAAAGGATTCATCACTCTAAAGTAATTATAGAGAATGTTTCACTGTTCTTGATTATTAGTAATTTATAGAATTCTTTGACTAGAGTGAATTGACATTTGAAAGGAGTTTTCAAATATCAATTATAAATTAATTACTAATTAGCAAGAACGAACAAGATTGGACTAAAAGAGTAGACATTATATTCATATCCTGTTCAATTGGAATATTAGATGACGAAATGATTAAATTATCCATCATAACCTTGCATGGACAGGTTAAGTCAAACCATTTTGACGTTCCTAATATTTGGGTAGTTATGACATGTTGCTAGATACCAATCTTAACTTATGATTATAAATTATTTAATTAGAGAATTAAAAATAAATTAAAAAGAATTTTAATTTATCTAATTCTAATTGTGAATTAGAATTATAATTTATGATCATTGCTAATATATTAGGAACCTAATGGGTCACACATTAAAGAGGAGCTTGTGAAGGTAAAAAATCAATTTAATTAAGTTAGACTTAACTATATAGTTTGAGAAACTTTAGGATCAAATATAAGATATTTGTTTTTATTTAAAGCAAGTTAATTATAATTAAGGAATTTAATTTTAATAAAATTACAAAACCACCCTAATGAATTTTCTATTAATAGGAAGAAAAGAAAAATGAGATAGCACTCTTACATTCCTCATCTCAAAGTGTTAGGTTGTTATGTGGATATCATCAAAGGCTGGACAAGTGAATAGTTTGTGGTTGACAATTTAGAAAAAGTTTCCAAAGGATTTCAACAAGAACGGAAATAAGGTATGATTTCTTACGATTTGTATTCGCATTTTATTTAAGTTAATCAATTATTAGGATTCGCTCGAAATCCTTAAAATTTTATTTTGCCGTTACGTTTGTGATTCAATCATGGTTGGGTTCTAACAGTGGTATTAAATCCTCTTTTAATTGTTTAAGTTAAATTATAGGCTTGATTGTTATTGATTTTGATAATAATTAAGGTTTTAATATCTGATTTTTGTTTATTCTTCGAGACTGTGCATTTTCTGCTTCTAGTTTATATTCTGTTAATGAATTGATTATTGTTCTGAAAAATAAAATCCTTGTTTTGGAAATTGTTTCCACAACTGCTCTTTGATTTGATTTCTGAAAATTGTTTTCTGTGTCCCTTTGTGTTTGTTCTGCCGTCCCCTATAATCTGCATCTAGAAATTGTTCCTCTCCTTTCATAGATATATGCGTGTATTGGTTTTATACTGTTAATTCCTTAAAGCATTATCTATTTCGAAAAGCCGCTTCCTTCTTCTAGAAATTGTTTCCTGTCATGGTTTTGTTTCTGGTTCCCTATGTCTGCTTAAATCTTGCGTTTGATGGCTTGTGTCTCTACTTATGCTTGCGATAACGAATCGGTGGCTTAAAAGGGGTGGAACGTCTCACCACCGGCGAAACTCCATTGGTGACGGTCGAGTGGTAACACCACTGATTGGCGTCACTACTACGAAAATGTTGAGTGAATATCACCCATGGAAGCAAGTGGCGCAGGAGACTCGACAGTGGGAAGCCGACGTCGCGGAGGAGACCAAGCGACGACAAAGGGCAACGGCGCGAGAGAAAAGAGAAGAAACATGGGGAACAACAGTTGAGAAACGTGAGAGGCAAAGCAGGAGACATGAGAGAAGAGTTGGAGGCCCGGCGGTTGGAGACAATTCGGAGGAAAACGTGGGATGAAAGTTGATGAAACATGGTCTGATGTTGAGGATGGAGTGTTCTCCAGGAGAACGTGCGGGAGAATGATGGGCGAGTGTGAGACACACACCCACCGTTCTCCGCACAGAGTTCCACAGAGGCAGCTGGCGTGTGTCCTGCACGCGCTAGACAACCTTTGTTCAATTTTTTAAACTTGTTTTAAAAACCTTAAAATTCACTATTAAATTAATTTAATAGAGATTAAATTAGTTTATATTTCTAATAAAATTGAAAAGATTAAATTAATTTATACTCCTAATAAAATTGAAAAGTGTTTTACTAAATTTTGAAAATTGTTTTCAAAAGGAATTTTTATTAGGAAAAGCTTTAGAATTTAATTTAATTTTTTAATAATTGAATTATTAAAGTAAATTTTTTATCAAATCATTAACTAGAATCAAGCAAAAGTTTTAAATGATTTCTTTCATAATTCGATTGTGTTAGAAATTATAAATATAATGAGATTATATTAACTAAGATGAGATCTTAATTTCAAAATTAAAGTAATTGTTTTCTTAATATGATTAAGATAAATACTTATATTTATTCTTAATTAATTTTAGAAAGAAGTTTCTAAAATTAGAATCAATTAGATTGAAATTAATTAATTTGACACTTTAAAATTAAGAAAAGTGTTTTCTTAAGTAATTAAGAAAGTTGATTCTTAATTAAATTTATTTATTTCAATTTGATTGAAATAAATTAAATTTATGATTATATTTGTTTAGAAAATTATTAGTCACTTTAATTTAGAAATTTTTTCTTTATTTGTGAATAATAAGTTTCTTAATTTATTAGAAAAAGTATTTTTTTCATTAAATTTTTTAAAAATGTTTTATTTATTAATAAACAAAATT
>JANZLD010030305.1:0-15667 GCA_026413575.1 Erythroxylum carthagenense
GAATAATTATTAAATTAAAATTATTTTCGGATAAATAAACAAAGAAAAAATAATAATTAAAATTAAAATTTTATTAAATTAAAATTATTTTCGAAAATAAGAAAAAAAAATTTAAAAATTTTTAAATTAGAACGTTTTTTATTATTATCTGCAACGTTTAAAAAACGTTACAAATTGTCAAAATCTACGATGTTTTAAGAAAACATTGCGGATTGTAATTTATTTCATAATCCGCGATGTTTTAAAAAAACGTCGCAAAAACTACTACAATTTGCGACGTTTTCTTAAAACATTGCAGATTGTCTAACCTTTCATTGACATTTTTTCAAACGTTATGAAATGTTAGTATTTTTCATGACGTTTTTCATCAAATGTCGTAGAAACCTTTTACCTACACCACATTTCACGACGTTTTTTGTGACATTTTTTAAAACGTCGCAGAATACCTTTTAAAAAGTCACAAATGGTATTCTACGACATTTTTGGACATTCTGTGACGTTTAAAAAACATTGCAAAAAGGCTTGTTTTCTTGTAGTGTCAGGATGGCGTTTATCCCAGCCTAACTTCATTTGGCATTCATGTTTTTCATATAGAGTTTTAGACATGAGTCACGCAGTTTGTAAATACATGCTAAATTTGTAATGGGTCTCCAAGTCTATAAGAGGAGAAAAGTTAGACCACACACAAGTTCAAGTAAAGTTTCATCATAAAACCAATTGCCAATAGGTAGAGTAACCCATTGGGCTTATATATTAGTTTTCTTTCCCTTCTTTCTTCGATATGGGACACTCACATGTGATTATTCTCAAAAGTACATAACTTCTTTTTTCTTTTACAAGTTAGGCAATCGTTATACTAATGTTAATGGTAAAGTTTGAAAGTTACAAAATAAATATCTATTATTATTATTATTATTATTATTATTATTATTATTATTATAAGATATATCTTTTATGACATGCTATACTATACACCTCATCCTTTCCTATTATTAACATAAACTCCTATATGAAACTTATATAAAAAAATTATAATTAATTGTTAAAAAATCTTAAACTTTATTTTGAAAAATAAATATGGTATTATTGTAGTTAAAACTACTATAACTTATAAAGAGTTCAAGACAAACATTATACAATCTAATTTATTACAAAGAAAATTAGCGATTACTCAAAGTATGATAATCTGCACTATAGATTCCATCTACGTTTCATATCTAGGGAGAGATTGAACTATAAATTTTTAGCAATTAAGGCGAGTCTAATCTAGTTAATGATCTTATTTGTAAGCTGATATTTATCCTCTTCAAAGTTGATGAATCTATAAGAGTTTTGTTCCTTCCAAAGGAAGTAGAGGGTAGTGGTGAAAGCAGCCTTATATATAACTGCATTAGATGTACCTTTTTTGGAGTTACAGATTGCTCAAGCCAACGACCATTCCTAAGTATAAGGATAGTCGTTACTTGGTATCATGGGCAAAATTCTGCTCTAGAAAGCTTTCGACTATCTATAGAGAAAAAAGAAATGATCTATATCCTTGGCTTCCATTTTACATAAAAAAAAATAAGTTGCATCCACAGTATCGTATCATTGACTCTTAGTGTTGAGTTTGTTTTTAATTGCGAGCTAAGAGATAAAAGAGGCTTTGGGTAGACTGGCATTTTGCCATAAAAGAGAAGATCAAGGTACTGCAAGTAATCCCCTTCTAAAAATCTAATGGCAAGATTTATTAGAGAACTTACAACTCAAATTTAGAGACCAAATGATAGAGTCATCCATCTGTTCACTATCTAGGTGAGGGAAATGTTGAGCCAAAGTATCAAAGCCTCAATAATGCCCTCTTCATTGACCATTAAAGATCAAAGATGAAGTCCTTACATTAAGAGGAATTCTATTTCTTAAGTGTTGAACTTGAGGATTGAGAATAAGGGGACTCATATCCATCCAATTGCCATACCAAGCCAAGTTCTTTCTCCATTACCATTCTTATGCCTAATACAAGGATAAACAAAGTCTCTTAACTTCATCATCTAGATAAGAATCTAAGAAAACTCCCTAGTATAAGGAATTTGCTGAAAATTCACATTTTTAGGTGATACTCATTTATCCACTTGACCTTGAGGGCATTATGGTCAATGTATAACCTCCAAGCCATTTGCACATTAGGACCTTTTGCTTGGTACAGAGAAATGATTCCGAGACCTTCAATTTTTTCGAAATTGTAACCTGAGTCCATTTTATCTTTGCATTCTTTAAGTGTTTAGAGCCACCTAACCATAGAAATGCTTTAGTGATTATGTTAACCTCTTTAAGGACTTTCCTTGGCAATGCAATGTGAGCTATCCAATATAAAGGTAAGGTGTTCAGTATAGAAATGATAAGTGTTAACTTAGCAGCATAAGAAGGGAACCTATTTTGCCAAGCATTCACTCTTGCCTTAATTCTTTCAATATGAGGCAAGCAATCAGTATACTTTAGTTTAGAAGATGTGATTGGGACTCCCAGGTAACAAATAGGGGAGATTATAGATTTAGCCCCACTAATCTTCATATTTCAGTAATGTTCCTCACATCAGCTGAGAGGTAAAGATTGCTCATCTTAGAGTTTTATTTTAAATCTAACCAACCAACAAATAAATCCAAAACATGCATCATCATAGTGATAGAATAAGAATTAGTACCACAAAGGATCAAAAGATCATTAACATACATTAAGTGAGTGATATTGAGTGCCCGTATTTATAATGAAATTGAAAACTCCTATTGCAAGATATCATTTTACTGGTTGATCTAGAGAATCCTTTCCATCACTAGAGTGAATAAGTAAGGAGATAAAGGATCCCCTTTTTGGATTCCTTTATCAATCTGAATAGGCTTGGTACCCATTTACTAGGATACTTAGAGATGGGGTTTGAATGAGTGACATTATCCAATCATTGAACTAAGAAGGAAGCTGCAAAGAAAGACATATACAGATAAATCTCTAACTAACAATGTCAAAAGCCTTGAAAAAATCCATTTTAATTAGGCAATTGTTGAGATTCTTACCTGAGTTGTAGTCCTTCAACAATTCCTGAAGCAACAGGATATTATCTCTAATATTTCGGTCAGGAATGAAACAACTTTGAGCTAAATTTATAACACTAGAGATTGCCAACTTGAGAAGTTCCGTAAATATTTTAGAAATCACTTTATAGAAGATGTTCCAATAAGAGATGGATCTAAAATCATTCATACTGTAGGGATTATGTTTCTTAGGCAACAAGCAAATATAAGTTTGGTTCATTTCCTTAAGCATACTAAAGGAAGCAAAGAACTCCATCACTACCTCCGTGAGAAGCCTACCCATGATGTTCCAAGTATGTTGAAAGAAAAGTTCTGTGAAACCATCCGGCCTCAGATATTTCAAAGGATGCATATGGAAAAGAACCCTCTTGACATCAAGTTTAATGATTGGAGAAACTAGAATTTCTTTGATGTTTTTCTCAACTAAAAAATGAAACATATTGAGAACATTAGTATTAGGGGTAGTGGAAGTGTCTGAACCCATCAGGTTCTAGAAGTGATTAATAACAATCTCTTATAAATGTTTCTGGTATGAAACATTTGGAAGGAAGATGAGAGAAGAAGGGACAAGAGGAGAGAGGAGAAGGAGCTACTGCTACTGCTATCGCTCCCAGTCCACTCCAAGTTATTCCTCTCATTCCATCTTGTTATTTCTTTCAATTGATGTATAAGATGGATATAATAATGATGAACTTGTGTTTAAGGATGTTCTAAACTCTTTTGGGGATTTGTTCTTGAATCAATGTTAATTTGATTACTTTTCATGTTAATGAGTTGGGTATTATGATTATTTTTTGTATTTGCATGCTTTGATAATAAATCAAGAGAGTGAACCCATAGCAAAATGATCAGATTGGGTAATGAGAGTTAAATAATCTAATAGATCACACAAACAATCAAATCGATAATTTATACTAAGAGAGATTTCGTGTAAGGACCCGATTTTCTATTAAGAGTGCTTAAGATCTAAATGGATATATGGGTTGTTTGCTAATTGAGAGATTACAAATTCTTTAATTTGATTCAATTAGGGTTTATGATTTAAGGTTAAACGATTATAACTTGAGAGACCTTTTGAAATTCTAGGATCAATACTGAATTAACTCAAAAGTGATCAACTTAGCATTAGATGATAGGATAAATCCCCTTCTCTCATAATTGGCTAATCTTCCTTACGTTTTCAATTGTTATTTGGTTATGCTCAATTTTGATTTCTTTGTGTGTTAATTTTATAGTTTCACTTTCAATCAATCCATATTCAATTGTTTAATTTTCTGCCCATTTTTATTTTCATTTAAATTAAACTTTTAGGCCTTAGACAAATTAGGATTTGATTAGTTCACTAATTCCTCGTGGGATCGACACCTCATATACTATGCTACAACTCGTGTGCTTGTAGAATATTAAGCATTTTATAAGATTAAAACTTGCTCAACAATATTGATATAGATTGAATTTGTCTCCTTTGACAATGAATTTTATTAATAATGAACATGTGTTTATCTTGAAACTCTTTAAAACATATTTAATGTAAACCTTCTAAGATAATCTTAATAGTTTAATGAACTTGTCTATGTGAGACACTATGCTTATGATATAGAGGTTTCAACCATATCTTCATTTTAAAATGTTAAGAGAAAATTTTTAATTCATATAATAACCCACATTATTAGTTACAAGTAATAAGTAAATACTTGTTCTTATTAACCATAAGATATGCACATTTATGAATAATGTTTTCCTCAAAATCATAAAAGGTTATAACATTATGAAATTTCATATAAAACTAACGTTATGTTTTTTTAGTCTATATATAAATTTCTTTAGTTTGAAAACTAAATGAGTTTCTTTATCCAAAGTAAATCCTTCAGGCTAAGTCATATATATTTCCTCTTTAAGATCTTCATTTGGAAACACACGCGATAGTAAAATCATGATTATTCTCAATGAATCCTTATTAGAAACTTAAGAGAAGGGTTTTTATTTATTTATCCTTTCCATCTAAGTAAAACCTTTGTCTTCAAATGACAAACTCCAAACCCTCAAAAAGAAAGTATTGGTGAAGGACGTAGAGCTTAGATTGAGTTTACACCTTCATTCTCCTCCCTTGTCTTTGCTCCTCCGGCTGAAGCCCTCACTTCTTCATTTTCCCCTTTGTTCATCTACAAATCAGCCTTTCTCTTTCCTCCATCCTCTTGCACCTACTTTAGACTAGGGGTAGTTCTATCCTTCTTTCTCAAAAGTTTTTCTTGTCCTTTTGACATTACTGTTTCTAGACCAACATTTTTTGCTCCATCCCCTACACTATAACTGCCTTACCAAAATTAGGCTTCTTTCTCACAATTTCTGACCTCACACCTCCCAACCTTACCAATTTTCCCCCTTTACCATCCTTCTCTATTGAATCACCCCCAGATCCGCCACTTGCTAATATAAAACCTAATATCCATTCCCATTCATCCTCATCCCCTATCAAAGCCCCTGCTATCCAGAACCTCGCAACCCTTGCTCCTAATATTTGGAGACAAGCACCCATCTCAGTTACTCATCCAAAGCCACCCAAACCAGCTACAACAGCTTACCAGAACATTGGGGAAACTAGGAGAACCTAGAAATAGGTTGTAGGTGAAAGCTCTGAATCTTCTCTCTTCTATAGTCCCTCGGTGGAAGTTGATGGGAAGTTAATGGTGGTCCCAAGTCTTGACATTTTGAAAGAGGGAGAAAAAACTTGGAAAGTAGAGATTATTGGCTTTTTCATGGATAAACGCCCGCCTTTTGATGTAATACAAGCATGGGTTCAAAGAAATTGGAAAGAAAGAGCCAAACAAGAGGTAATGTTAACAGAAAATGACAACATCACTTTTAACATTTGGTGCAAAATCAGAGGCTCAAAAAGTGATAGAAGAAGGACCATGAAACATCTCACAACTTCTATTATTTCTTTAAAATTGGCAACCTGGTATAGAATTAGAGAAAATTGAAATTAAGAACATACCTCTATAGGTGAACATTCATAATATTCCTCTGAAATATTGGACCACTAAGGGCCTAAACTTGTTAGCTAGCTATTTGGGAAAACCAATATGCATGGATGAGAATACAACATTAAGGAAACGGGTTGGCTATGTTAGATTATGTCTAAGCATGGATATTTCAAAGGAGTTGAAATATTATATTCCTATTTTAAGGTTAGTATATGGAAATTCTCTAAAGGAGGATAAAGTCATGGTTACTTATCATTGGAAACCTTCCCTACAAGTTCAGGGCAAAACATGGAAACCAACAGGGAAAGTTTTTATTATGGGAGATTATGGAGAATTGATGGGACTTGATGAGAATAATACAGAGGTGAAAACATAAACTAGTGAACTTGAAGTGTAGAAAAGGATATTGGTGGATCAGGAATTAGAAATTCAAGTAGATAAAATTTAGCTCTGTATGGTTAAAGGGGATCAAACTGAACATAATGTCGAGGACCAACAGCATATATGGTAGTGATAGAAAATATGACAGCACAACAAACAGAGGGAGGGGCATAAATTGATAACTGTATTATAGATAAAGAAGAGTTGCATAATGGAAATCCCCCAGGAGTTTAGCAACAAGCTGCCAACCAAGTGCCACAAGAATAAGATCTTTTGCATGAGGTGGAGAATCAAGAGGAAAATATGGAATAAGTACAAACTAGAAAAAGCAATTGGAGCAGTAAGAAAGGCTCAAAAGGTAAAATTATTAGTTGACCTTTCTAGTTTGGAATGTTAGAGGAATAAACAACCCTTCGAAGCTCAATGCCTTGAAGGAGTTTGTCCGGCATAAGAAGCCTAATTATTTTGTCTTTTAGAAATAAAAATCAAACTTGTAAACCTGAATAAATTAGATTATTTTGGGAGTCAATGGAAGATAAAATCCAATCATCAGTACCATGGGTATGGAAGAATCATCATAGTCTATGATGAAGATTTTATAAAGGTGGAGGTTTTGGAAGCAAATGAGCAATTTATACATATAAAATGACTTTCAAAATGGAGCATACTTCAGTGTTGGCTACCTTTTTTTACAGTCATAATACTACTTTTTAAAGAACGGACCTATGGAATTCTATAAGAAGACTTAAAGGAATAATTAGTGGTCCATAGATCATAAGTTGCGATTTTAACTCTACTATTTATCAATCTAAAGTTGAAGGGAACTGTAACTTGCATAACTACAATATTGACTTACTGGATTGCACCAAAGATGTGAAAATTTTTGACTTAAAGTAAGAGGGTCATAGATTTACTTGGAGCAACAAGTAAAGCTCTAATTGGCTCATCAGAAAGAAATTGGATAGGGCTTTGGTGAATGTGGAGTGGTTAATTAACTTTACAAATAGTAAAGCCATGTTTTTAGACCCAAGATTCTTGGACCATACCCCAATCAAGGTGGACAACCGATTCAAAAAGGTTTATTTGAAACACCCTTTCAGGTTTAACAACTTCTTGATCAATGTAGAAGGTTTCCAAGAAGCAGTCAACCAGGGATTGGAGGTAGAAGTAAGTGGTACTAAACAATTTTTCTGTTTGCAAAAACTAAAGGCTATAAAGAAGGAATTGAAGAGAGTAAATGAAATTAAAGGTCTTAGCACAATGCAAGGGTTAGAATATGCTAGGCATCGACTCTTACTTTTACAAAAATCATTGGCTGATAATCCTACTGATGAGATTATTGCAAAGGAGGAGAAGGAGGCCCTGAAGTCCTACATGAAAGCAGTTGATAACCACCGTTCATTATTAAGATAGTGGTCCAGAGTCAACTGGATTAGGGAAGGAGACAATGCGCTAGGTTTTTCTTCAATACCATTAAGGTAAGGAGAAATGTCAATAGGATTGCTTTGATAAAAACATAATCAGGGGAGATCTTGTATGAGCAAGCAGAAATTGCCAAAGATGCTTTGAAACACTTCCAAAAGATCCCAGGATCTTAGGGTAATACTAGCTCTTGCACTACAGATCTCAGGATGTTTATTTCTGCTAAAATTCTTGAAGATCAAGTGGAACTTTTAATCAAGCAGGTCACAGATCAAGAGATAGAAGCAGTGGTATTTAAAATGAATGGCTTTAAGGCTCCTAGACCAAATGGCTTGAATGGATTCTTCATTAAAAAAAACTTGGGATACAACAGGGAAAATTATGAAAGAAGTAGTGCATAAATTCTTTTAAAAAGGAGTAATCCTCAAAGAGATCAACAAGACTTCCTTGTGCTTGATGCCAAAAACTCTTAAAACTACTATATGGAGCAATTTTAGGCCTATCTCATGCACTAACTTCAATTACAACATTATTGCTAAAATACTGGCCAACAGACTAAAATATGTGCTACACTACATCATTAATGAAAATCAAGGAGCATTCTTAAGCAAGTGGAATATTGGGGATAACATCCTAATTTTGCAGGAACTTCTAAAAGGGTTCAGAAGAGGAAAATCCACTTAGAATTACACATTAAAAGTTGATCTCCATAAAGCTTTTGATAGTTTAAGTTGGGGGTTTTTTACTGCAAACAATGGAAGTTATGGGCTTCCCTGATATTTTTATCGATTGGATAAAAGAGTGTATTTTTGCAGTTTCTTATAGGATCATGATCAATGGGAGTCCCACTGAGTTGTTTAAAGGCAAAAGGGGACTTAGGCAAGGGGATCATCTTTCCCCTTACCTATTTCTAATATATATGGAGGCTCTTACCCTTATGTTGAAATATAAGATCTCCTCTACTCCAGACTTTAACTTCCATACCAAATGTAAGTTGCTTTCACTAACCAGCTTATATTTTGCAGATGACCAAATCCTTTATAGTAAGGTTGATATCCCCTCAGTTATCATACTAATGAATGCTTTACAAAGATTTAAGGAGATGTTGAGTTTGAGCAACAATTTTCATAAATGTTTCTTCATCTTATCGAAGAGTGCTACACACCAAGCTAATGTTATTTCTCTTATCACTAGAATGGGTAATCAAGAGCCTCCTATCACTTATTTGGGCATCGCTATCTCTTCGAGAAGACTCTGATTTAGAGAATGCTTACCCTTATTGAAAGGATACAAAGGAGATTAGATTCATGGATAAACAAAACATTATCCTATGGTGGCAAACTTCAGCTCCTAAAATCGATTATTATGTCTATGAATAAATATTGGTGTTCCCATAATTTCTTTTCCAAAGGGCTGATCAAAATTGTGGAAAAAATGATGAAACAATTCCTATGGAGTAAGGGGAAAGGAGAAAGAGGGATTGTGAAGGTCAGTTGGACTCAAATTTGTTAACCTAAAGCAAATGGAGGGCTAGGGTTGGAGTCAATTAGCAGAAGCATCAAATGCTTATTGTTGAAAAGATTGTGGAGAATTTATGTGAGAAGGAATCATTATGGGTTAAATGGGTGCATACCTATATATTAAGTGGTGTAAGCTTATGGGCAATCAAGCCTAAAGATAATTTTACATGGTTCTTTAACCAAATTCTTATACTGAGGGAGGAAGTACAACATCAGATTACTTGCAGGATAGGGACAGGGGATATAATTTCTTTATGGTATGACAATTGGACAGGTTAGGGAGCTCTAATCCACCATCCAATTTCTTGGGATACTCTAGATAAATTTTAAAAACAGATAAAATCTAAGAGTTAATTGCAAATGGAAACTGGGATCTTTCCCAAAGGAGATCAAATCTCTATCGATACCACAGTATCGATACAATAAAGGAGAGGATACATATTTTTGGAATGGACTAGCAGTTATGGACATAACAAGGCAAGCAAAACAACTAAAGTATGAGACAAACCCTACAATTAGTTGGGGTAAATTGATCTGGAGAAATACTATCGAGTAAAATTTCAATTTCTTGAGTTGGTTAGCTATGAAGGACAAACTAAGCACTATGACAAAGTTAAAATTCCTCTCCTCCTCTAAAAGACGTATCCTTTGCAACCTAGATGAAGAGGAAAGAGACCATCTCTTTTTCAGATGTGAGTTTTCTAATAGAGTATGGAGGCAAGTTTCCTCTCTATGTACACTTAATGGCTATCACAACAATCTGAATGACATTATTCAAAAGATAATATTGAACCATGCACCCAAACACAACAAGGATGTTTACATAGTAACCTTTACAACATGTATTTAGGAGATGTGGAGGGAGAGGAATAACAGAAGATTTGCGAAAAGGGAAAGAGGTATACTTGCCCTCACGGAAATTATCTCTTAGAATATTAGAGAACAACTAGTCATAAACTAGATGGAGAAGAAATTCAGCGAGAGACTAGTTATTTTTTGGAGACTTTAACAAGATTCTAAGAATACCTAGTACTTAGAGCTGTAAATTTCTACAACCTAAGCTAGCCAGATACCACACATATAATAGTTCTGTAGGAATCTAAAGTTGGATTCTTACCTTACGGAGTCCCTCCTCCATAAGATCTTTATGTCAGATCCTTCGCGGGTACTGAAGACACGCAGTAAGGAGAAGCGAGATAGTAGCTAAAGCTCAAACTCATAGGATGACCCATCGAGTATCCCTAATCAGAAAAGATGAGTGAAGACGAAAAGAGAAGATGAAGTTACTAAGATCAAACCAGAAAGTTCTTAGCTCCTTAAACGTCTGGAGACACTGGAGACAGAGACTTTCAAGCCCTAATTCTGAAACTTCTGGTGAAACTTTAAAAGGGGGATGTTTGTTAACTCGTTTTAGGATGATCTGAGAATTACATGAGATGGCTTTGTTACACAGTGATGCTCTTTAGATTAAGATGTCATTTTGGTCTTTGTTTTGATATCCAGCTGGCAGGATAAGTGTTGTGTTGAATTCCTTTTGTTATTTAATTCATTTTAATTTTTCAAAAAAAAAACCTTTATCTTCAAGTCTAACTTAGATTTCTTTGTATTACTAGAAGTGTAAATTTTAGTTTTAAGAACCTAGTAATAGTCACTGACTTTTTCTCCTTATAGTAGTTGTAGAGTTCACAAACTTGATTGTTAGCTATAGATTTCATTCATTAGCTCTAAAAATGAGAATAGATTGAGACTTATATTTGATTGCTATAATACACCATAATTGTTAGAACTTATAGATCTCCATATCTTTGTAAACCTTCTAATACCCACTTCGTATTGAGAACTTAAATTAATTATTCGTCCACACTCGATTGAATATGCTGGAAGTAATTAATTTAACTAAATTTAGTAGTCTTTCATAAATCACTGATGTTTTCTCCAATTTAATTAGATAATTAATACTCTCACTAAACTCATAATCCTTAGATAACCAATTTATTGATTTAAATATCTTTGGTATATTTGAGGGAAAATAAAATATATATCCCTTGAAATTCTTTACATGGCAACTAAAATAACCTTTAGTGTCCTTAGATAAGATTTCTTTAGTACAGAATTATAAATCCTTACTTTAATAAGACAACCTAATATATGTAAGTGTCTTAAACTTAGCTTCCTTCCATTTTATATCTCGAAAGGAGCTTTAAGAACAAATCTTGATGGAATCCTATTTAAGAGATATATTGTAGTTTTAAAAAATTCATTCTATAAACTTAACAAGAGCCTATAATTATTGTACATACTTCTCACTATATATAAGTGTGTACGGTTTCTTCTTTATATCACATTATTTTGTTGTGGTATGCCTAACATTATATATTGTGTAATAATGCCCTATAGACCCTTTTATTATTCCATCTTTGTGTGTCTCCTATAATATTCTCCAATCATATCAAATCTTACAATCTTAGTCCTTTTGTCCTTCTGTTTCTCTATTTCTTTGAAAACCTTAAAGGCATTTAGTGCCTCTAACTTATTGTACAAAAGATAAAGATATATAAACCTTGAAGTATCATTTATATATAACATAAAGTATCTTAGACCATCCAAATAAGGATTAGAAAATGGTCTACAAATATCAATATATATAATCTTAAGAATCTCTGTAATTTTAATAGAACTTTTAGTTAACTTATTTGTTTTCTTACTCTTAATGCAATCAACACTAAGTACCAAAATCAATAAAATCAATGCTAGATAGTATATTGTCATTAATAGGCCTTCTTATTCTCTCAATAGATTTGTGGCCTACTCTCTTTTGCCATAATTGTTAAATTTCTTTAATAATGTTCCCTCATTTAAACTAAATTTATTATACATATTGCATTATTGAGTGGATCAAAATCAACTATATAAACCAATAAAGGAATAACAAGAACCCACTATTTTATTGTATAGTTTTCAAAACAAAAATTAAAATTTTAACTATCTAATTTAGAAACTAAAATCAAATTTCTAGAGAATGTTGGAATATAAAAAACATTTCCTAACTCTAAAACAATGTCAAGATTAAAGATCTATTTGAGATGATCCCACAACTTTAACATGTAAATGTATCTTTTGCTTGAACAAATACTTTGTTCATTTATTTTTGACTTCCTTAGCATTAGAGATCCCTATGTGGTATTATTAACGTGAATTGTAGTATCTTAATCAATCTATCATGCATTGCAAGGAACAAGAATAAAATAAGATTTATGACACATTTAAGAAATATGAATACAACTATTTTTTTAGTCTAGTTTTGCATTTTTGGTATTCCTTCTTTATATACCCCTTTTCTTGTAGAAGACATATCTCTTCTTTATCGCATTTTTCTTGATTGGCATATTTGTATCTCTCTTCTCTTTAGCACGCCTTTATTTCCTTTTTCTTTCTCTTTATTATAAGTAGTTATATATGCAATTTCTAGCTTTTCATACTTCAGTCTCGCCTCCGTTGAGCACCTATGGCTATTAACTCATTTATCAATCAATTTTCTTTATTTTTGTCATTTAATATCTTAAATGCATTGTAATTTGCAAGTTGATAATTTAAAATAAAATGTACAAGTAATGACTAAGGTATATCAATATTTAGGGACTTTAATGTATTAACAATATCCCTTATTTTCATTATATGCTCTTCCATACCTTTAGTTAGATTAGCGTTCACATATGTTAGCCTTTTTTTCAAGCTTTTTGTTAGGGAATCTGATTTATCAAATTGCTCTTCAATGGGCTTCCTGAAATCTGTTGCCTTGTCGATATTAAGAATGGAACCTTTAATGGTTTTATTTACACAAGACTTAATATGCATCAAACTTAAGCGATTAGATGCTCTCAGCTTTCATATGATACTTTCTCATCCAGCATGCTTGATTCGATACGAAGTTGTGGTGCTTTCATACGAAGCCCCAAATTAAGGTCTATATACCCTAATGCCAAAAGGACCTTTTCTTTTTGTTAAACAAATTGTCACGTGATAATATGAGGATATAAGAGGTATCATGAAGTATAGTAATAGTAATTAGTACGTGAACAAAGAAATAAAACACTCACATCAATGCCATGAAAATAAAACTTAATTTTGTAATAAATTCAAACCTTCGTGTGGGAGATGTCACATTTATGAAATGAATTTATATGAATCAAACTTAAGTAATATGATTAAACAGATTTCATACTTGTGGGTTTAATAATCCAATTTACCATTTTCTTGTATTTGAGCAAATTAAAATGAAATAACCTCCTTTGGGTAAAGATAATAATTCAACTAATTTACTTAAAATTACTATAGAATGTCATTATAAATTTAACAATCTTTATGTAATCTTTATAATACTAAAGATGTTGCGGCTGCTTTAAAGCAAAATGACATTTACTAACTTTATTAATGACATCAAAATCAACTAAATTTTTTTCAACTAAATCCTTATGTTAATTAATTGAGTTTGTTTTTAAAGTAAATTTGGAAGCTTTGAAAATTTTATTTAATGTCCTTTTGAACTATTTGAGTTAAATTTTAGTTTAACCCCAGTTTAGATATCAACATGTAATTTTATTAACCTTAAATTTGACCTAAAAGACTTAAAATAAAGCTAAACAAAATAATTAAGGATTTTGCTATAAAAGTTGGACTTAAATTTAACCTTAGTAACATTAAAAAATTTTGGCCTTCTATATGGCAAGTGTAGTGCGCACAACATGCAACTCTCGCCTGCTTTCTTATGGTGCAGACACTACGCACTTCTTCTCCTAGAAAAAGTCAATTGGTTTTGCTATTCTTCCGATTTAGGTCATATTTAATAGAATAGCATTAAAGAAGCATAACACGGATTCAATATAAACCTTAAAGTAATAAATTTGGTACATCCAATAAATAATAAATTTCGGTCAAATTCTTCATAAAACTATTTAAAAACTTGGAAATGTATCAATGTAAACAATACACATAAGCATAACAAATAACTTTAATACAAAAATTGAATTGCTTATCTCCAATCATATTGATTAAGCAAAAACATTGAAGATATATATTTATAATGGATAGATTAGGGATTTTTAATGACCCACTATTTATATCTTCAGTGTATCCTATAACCAAAGATAATCACAAAAAAGAGTGTTGAAACATACAATTATATCATTACAATATTTTTTTTAAAAGAAGAATGCATCAAAATAAGAAGGAAGATTACAACTGGTTTAGCAAAAAACCAAAACCATAATTGCAACAGCTCCCTTGGAAATATTGGGGGATAATACGATTTAAAAAAAAAGCTTAAACCAAATCATCCTATAGCTTGGAAATTAGATAACACCCGATAAGAGTTGGATGTTATGAGCTAATATTTTATTCCTGATCTAATGTAAACTGGTTTGAGTGAAGACTTAGATTTTCTAAGAAATATTTTGAGAGATTCTCATACTTCTCTCCTTCTATAATGCATATACGACATAGTTAATTATAAGTTTAAAAACTTTTAGATCACCTTGAGAAGTAAACGATACTTATCGAGCCCAAGACATGAACTGAGGTTAGCTACTTTCATAGGAAGGTAGTTTGTAGAGTGTTAGTGCTTAATTCTAAAAGGTATCAGAGTACTAGTATGTAAAACACAAATGATTGAAGTTCTTAAGGTCTTGATTGCTAAGCTTACATAGCATATTAGTTCGAGGGATTCCCTTTTGTTTATAGTCTTTAGGCTTTGTTTGATTGTTAGCCAAAGCATAAAAGACGTTTGGGGGCTCGGTTGGTGGATAATATTATTTTCTACTTGGTAGTTTTTTGAACTAGAACTTCGAATAGGTTTAAGCATGTTTTATTGGTGAAACTATTAGAGTGGTTATTCCTCTATGTTGACTCATCTTTTATTTTCGATGAACTGTATTTAGGGATGCAATTCATTGTTATGGAGAATCCCTTGAATCTGCAATGTCAATCCCTTATGCTATAATCATGCTAACCTTGGCTTTGAATACAATTAGGAGGTTTAAATTCTTTAAGCTTGAAATTATATATACCTCAAACCATTTTACTTTATCCCCAAGGTGATCATCCTCTTTATATTTTTAATCAACTTACGAGGCACAAACAGGTGAATTGTATTTAGGGATGCAATTCATTATTATGGAGAATCCCTTGAATTGCAATGTCAATCCCTTCTGCTATAATCATGTTAACCTTGGCTTTGAATACAATTAGGAGGTTTAAATTCTTTAAGCTTGAAATTATATATACCTCAAACCATTTTACT
>JANZLD010030315.1:0-10167 GCA_026413575.1 Erythroxylum carthagenense
TGCAACAAACCATCAATCATAGAGGCTATATGCTGTATGTGCATGCCGAGATATAATTCAATACTCCTAGCCCGTCCTAATTTACCAAAATATCCTTCCCATTGGAGATGGGATGTTACAATTAGAGCCCAACTTTTTTTAAAAAGGGTTGCCACCTTTTTGGTTTAAGGTTTTTTATGATGTTTTAAAAGTAAGGCGACCATAAAATGCTATGATTTACATGCATATGATTTCGTAAACTGAAAGATTTACACATTTTTATTTTTGTTCTATATATAGCATGATGCATAGACAAGGCCATGAGCGTCCCGAAAGAGCCATTCCAACAGCTCCTGCACTTGGGTCACCCCCAGTATGGGAGGATGACCACATTCTAGACTCAGTAAGTGCATATATGAGCTAGCCACATTTCCTATTGTTAAGACAGGCAGAACCTCCCGGGGTGAGCTTTAGTGCAGGACAAATGGCTTAAATTCTCGTTGTAGCGATGTGGCAGCCACGTAAAAGTGTGGAAGCTTTTGGATACTCAATTGAGCACGTCTATAATTGGGTGCAAAGACTTTTGATGGGAGTGGAGGTCTCGAGAGTGCACTCATATTGTTAGATTGGGTCATAAAGATATACAGAGTTGTGGGATGCAAAGATAAGCAGAGACTTGTGTTCTTCACCTTCCTCCTTGATGACCAGGTTAAGGATTGGTGGGAGGCCATTGGGAGATGACATCCAGGTAAGGTATCTTGGTTAGAATTTCAAAGAGAATTCAAAGATAGATTTTACCCACAAAGTTATACGGATGTATGGGAAGAGGAGTTCTTCCATCTAGAGCAAGGTCTGACATCAGTGACGGATTATAAGAAGAGATTTCAAAACTTGACAGAAGTGTTCCATTTATTATTGATAGTAAAGAGTAGAAGTGCAAAAGGTTCACTACAAGCTTGAGTCTCAAATTATAGATTCACCTATCTTTGGCTTCACAGACACACTATGGGGAATTGATTGAAGTTGAAATAAAAGTGAAGAGAAATGCAAGAACAATCACTCAGAGTTCAAGGTCAGAATAGAAATGCCATGTACTAGGTAGTTCATCCTAGGATTCAGCCAAGAAAAATAAATCAAGATGGATGGGTGGAAGGAGGTTTAGTAGAGGTGGATCATCCAGTCAGGGATCTTTTGGGTCACCAACTAGTTTTAGAGACTCCCATGACACTAGGACCCTAGTGCTAGAGTGTGCTATTATGGAAAAAGACATTTGGGTGAGTGTCAGATGAATATGAGGGGTTGCTTCCATTATGGTTAAGAGAGCCAGTTCATTAGAGATTGTCTACAATTAGTCATCGTAGAGAGGTAGTGGCTGGATCTTCAACACCTTCACATGCTAGAGGGGGTTATAGACAAGGCAGATAGGGTTATTAGACCAAAGGATCTGGTTTTATTAGATCTAGCAGAGGTTCAAGGGGTAGGGAGCAGCCCTTATATGACAAACAGGTATACCCCGTACATACGCCTAAGTTTTTGTAGTCACTCGGCAGGAGGCTGATGCCATACCAGATGTCACTCATTACATGCTTTAGTAGATCCTGGTGATACACATTCCTTTATATCTATGGATTTTTCTGTAAAATTGAGTGTCTAGCCTCAGTTATTAGATGCTGGGGCAGTAGTTTGCATTGTATTTGGAAACTTATTCTTAGCTAAAAGAGTGTTCATAGATAGTAGAATATTGATTAAGGGTAAGGAGTTCCTGACAAGGCCATTCATATTAGATATCTAGGATTTTGATGTTATTCTCAAAATGGATTGGTTATCCAGACATTGAGTCATGGTAAATTGTTTTTAAAAGGAGGTTAGACTAAGTCAATTAGGGAAATCAGAGGTGATATTTTGTGGGATATGGAAGGTTCTTCCCACTAGTATCATGATCTCTATGGTAGCTAATAGAATGCTCCGTAAAGGATGCCAGGGATATTTGGCTTACATGATTGAACAGAATAATGATGAGGTTTAACTAGGAGAAATTTAGGTGGTCAAAGAGTTCCCCGACATGTTTCTGAAGGATCTTGTAGGACTACCCCCAGATAAGGTAATAGAGTTTGATTTACCATAAGAAACCCAACCAATTTTAGTTACTTTGTACAAAATAGCTCTAACGCAGTTAAAGGAGTTGAAAGTCCAAATGGAGGAATTATTAGATAAGGGTTTTGTGAGACCCAACACTTCTCTATTAGGGTTCCAGTCCTATTTGTAAAAAAGAAGGATGGGAGTTTAAGGTTGTGTATCGACTACAGATAACTAAACAGAATGACAATTCGCTACTAATATCGACTCTTGAGGATTGATTTGTTCAATCAGCTACAGGAATCCAAGGCTTACTCAAAGATTGATGTAAGATTAGGTTATCATTAGTTGAAAGTCTACAATAAGGATGTTCAGAAAATTGCCTTTAGAACAAGGTATGGGGCATTATAAATTTTTAGTTATACCCTTTGGATTAACGAATGTACCAGTAGCTTTTATAGATTTGATGAATAGGATGTTTTAAGAGTACCTAGATAAGTTTTTGATTGTTTTTATTGATGACATATTGGTTTACTTAGGTAGTAATCAGGAGCATGTAGAACACCTTTGGATAGTATTACAGACCCCACAAGAGCACTAGCTATATGCTAAGCTCAGAAAATGTCAGTTTTGGCTAGAAAAAGTTTCTTTCTTAGGCCATGTCCTCTCAGTCAAGGGACATAGTGTGGATCCCCAAAAGATTGAAGTTGTTAATAATTGGAGACCTCTCACCACTATGATAGAAGTCAAGAGTTTTTTTAGATTGGCAAGCTATTATAGGAAATTCATTGAAGGATTTTTCAAGATAGCAACCCTACTAACCAAGTTAATATGAAAAGAGGAGAAGTTTGAGTGGTCAGATGCCTATTAATGAATTTTGGATGAATTGAAACAAAGATTGACAACGACTCCTATACTCACATTACTGATAGGGACTGATAGATTTGTAATGTATAGTGATGCCTTGAGACAGGGTTTAGGGAATGTACTCATGCAGAATGATAAGGTTACAGTCTATGCTTCTAGGCAATTAAAGAAGCATGAACAAAAATACCCCACCCATGATATAGAATTAGCAACATTAATTTTTGCATTGAGAATATGGAGGCATTAGTTGTATGATGTTCCCCATAGGATTTTCACAGATCATAAAAGTCTACAATATTTGTTTACTCAGAAGGAATGGAATATGAGGCAGAGGCAGTGATTGGAGTTAATAAAAGATTATGATTGTATGATAGAGTACCACCTCGGAAAAGCCAATATAATGACTGATGCCTTAAATTGGAGACCTAGCAATTCGATAACACAACTAAAGACGATATTTCTTCCACTTCTAGTAAAAATGAGGTCTTTAGGAGTGATTAGATATGACGGACTCAAGGGAATTAATTGATACCTTTCACATTCATCCCAACTTGGTGGACCATATTAGAAAGGGACAGAAACAAGATCCACAATTGATGAAATTGAAGACAGAAGTTGAGATTGGGCAAATAATGGATCTTATCATCAAGGAAGATGGTACAGTGATAAGGGGGCAATGATTATGTGTACCGGATGTAAGAGACTTAAAGAAAGAAATTTTAGAAGAAGCTCACTCCTCAGCTTATGCTATGCATCCAGGTATCACGAAAATGTACCACACTCTCAAAGAACACTATTGGTTGAGAGGGATGATGAAGGAAATAGCAGAGTTTGTTTCTAAATATATAACCTGTTAGCAAGTAAAAGTAGAACATTAGAAGCCTGTGGGATTAATGTAGCCACTTCCTATCCCAGAATGAAAGTGGAAGAAGACTACTATGGACTTCGTAGTAGGACTTCCACAGAGTCAGAAGGGGCACGATGTTATATAGGTGATAGTGGATAGGTTAACAAAGTGTAACACCCCATGTTAGGGGTTAGAATATTGAGGAATTAGCAGTGCATTGTATGCTTTGCATAATTGAGTATTCACTTATGTGTGAATATGTATTTTTGACTCATACAAATAATTATATATACATTCATTGACATTTTCGAGTATAATTAGTTTTAAAATTTTTATTAAGATGAGAATTGTGGCTTTTAGGTGTTGAAATTTTATTTGGACACTATTACAAATATTTCAGAATTTTTGGAAATTTTAGGATTTTTTTTAAAATTTTGGGATATTAGAAGAAATAGACAAATGACATTGTGACATGTGGCAGTCTTAGGTGTTAATAAATGACACACATGCAAGGAGCCACGTGTCACTAGGATAATAATACATGTATGTACGTGTGTTAGAAAACAAAAACTAGGGCACTATAACTTTGTTGCTCTTTCGTTCTGTTTTGATCTTCATCTAACCACAAAATTGATCTTTGCATGAGTATCCTTTGCAATACAAATTGTCCAGTTCAGCTATTAGTTTGCTTCTCTTTAATATTATTTTTCCCTCCATCCATCAAAACCCTACTCTTCACTGTCATAGCTGGAATTCATTTGAAGAATCAAGTAAGTGATGTTTCTAACTTTTTGAGTTCTGTGAATGATCCTAATGATATGTGAGTGTTGGAAATAAACATATGCATGAGTTATGTAAGTTGAGTAGTTTCGGTGATAGTGATGAGAAAGACGAGTCATGTAAGAGAGAGAGATTTCATATGAGTTTAGTAGAATGTGCAGGTGTTGTAATACTGATTGCATGTAACTAAAGAGAAACTTAGTGAAGTAGATAACTACAAAAAATTAGAACAATTATATAGGTTCGGTTCTGTGATGAATCTGGAATTGGTTTTGAGTGGATATAAACGTAGTAGTAGAGAGAGAAAGAACAGAGTACATATACGGTTATTGAAAGTTTGAATTTTAATAGTAAATTTTAAGTTGTTCTAGTGTAAGATAAGTTGCAAAGGGTGTGAAAATAATGAGAATATGGATTAGGAATGGATTAAGATAAAGAAGAGAAGAAGAGAAATTATGCAAAATGCAAAAAATAGTGTGCACAGGTTTGACTTAAGGTTGCACACCCGTGACGCCACTGTAGCAAGAAGGAGAGTTGGATTTTAATGGTTGTGTGTGATTTGGAAAATTAAAAATTTTCTTTATGTTGTTAAGCTAAAATGAAAGAAAAAGAATTGGTTGGAGTATCAATTGTGTTAATTGAAGAAGATTGAAGTGAGAATAAAAAATCAGGAAAATTACAGTAGAGAGAGAGAAAGTGTATATGAAGTTTCAAATTTTTGTTTTTTGAAGTGGAAACTTGAATCTGATTGGTTTAGAGATTGTATTGGATATATAAATGTAAAATAGATGGTTTAGAAATAAGAAAATATGAAATAATGAAAGAAAGAATCAAAGAACAAGAGGAAAAATAGGTGTGGTGAAGAAGAAAACTTCGCAGGTCCACCAGGAGTATCACAGTCGTGCCTGTACACGATTGTGATTTCGTAGGACCACCCGTAGTGTTGTGGTCATGCAAGTACATGATCGTGACTTTATAGGTCCACCAGGAGTGTCGCGGTCGTGTTTATACATGATCGCAACTTCCTTGTTTATCCGAAGGAGGTTATTTTCTGAACATACTTTGATCTTTTTGTTATAACTTCTTCACCTAACATTAAAATGACTTGATTCTTGAACCAATAAACTCATAAGACATTGATTTGAATCCCCACCAAAAAATATAATAATCTAAAGTGAATTATTGATGAATTTAAGATGGAAATGTGACTGTGTTGAAGTATGATAACTGGGATGATTTTAGTGAACATACATCAGTATTTTGATTATATCTTGAACTATAGATTTTAGAATGGGATGATTATTGATTCTGATTAAACTAGATACATAAGACTATAGATTATCTGAAGAGACTGAATTCTAATTCTGCCATTAAAAATTTTAGAATCTGATTTGAAGTTGAGATAAGAATTTTGTTGAAGCTTAAGAACAGTCCGAAACCTTTTGATTGTAGCCTTCAATATACTGAGCCAAATTGAATGAACTTGGTATCATTAGAAACTTAAAACTTGGGAGAACAACTCTCTACAAGGAAGTGTTTGTGTTAAATGTTATAGATTTTGTAAGTAATCTAGTAAGAAATTTTGTAAGTAATTCTTGATGAATATTCGTAAGAAATCTAGTAAGTAATCCTTGAGTATTTGTAAGTAATTTAGATGGTAAATTTTGTAAGTAAATTAGTAAGTAACTTTTGATAGTTATGCTTTGACTATTTTGTTGCTATTAACTTTGGATCATTGAATGATTTGCAAAGCTATAAGAATGTAAATATGCTTGACTAATTACTTAACCCAGGAAATGAACTTGTTTGGTTTTAAAAGTATCAAGTCCTAGTCGTGGGTAAATAGGCATGCCTAGAATTGTCTACAACTGCTTTTGGACACTTTGGTACCAAGACTTCGGTCTCTTTTGGATACTTCGGTGTCGAGACTTCGGTCTCTTCTAGATAAGTCTCGTTACCTACTTCTATTTATGGATTAACAGTTTAACTCGCTTTGTATTCGTGGATTAACAGTCTAACCCTATTCTGAAAATCAGTTATATATTCTGTATGTTCTAAGCTGTTATTGAAGTGATTGACTTTAGCATGCGAAGTGTTTTTTAAATTAATAAATCATACTCTGTTTCTGAAATTGTTTATGATTGAGATGCTTATGTTATCACATGATTCAGTATCTATTGTGGTTAAACATAGTTTAGTTATTACTCACTAAGCTATATGCTTAGCATGGTGGATTGGCCTCGTGTAGGTTTAAAGAGAAAGACATAAGGATTGGGACAAGTCAACCATAATGATCAAAGGAGATGGAGTTTTGCTTATCAAAATGTATTTTGAGTTTTGATTTTTGGCTTGTATTTGAATTTGTATGAAGGTTTGTAATAACCATAATACAGGTTGGTTTATGAACTTATGATATGTAATGTATGTATGTTTGTTTTAGTTGATGGAAATGCATATAATGAATGTGTGGTATGTTTTGAAATGCTTCCGCATTGCAATGTTTGTTTCTGTTTGTAACTCTGGTGTGGCACTCCGGTATCCTCCTAGGGGGTTTTGGGGTGTCACACAAAGTCTACACATTTCCTTTCAATCAAGAATGGTTATCCCTTAGACAAGTTAGCCCAACTATATGTGGATGAGATAATGAGACTCTATAGTATGTCAATCTCTATTATCTCAAACTGTGACCCTAGGTTTACATCAAGATTTTGGCCCAATTTACAAAAAGCCTTAGGTACTCACTTGAACTTTAGCACTGCCTTTCACCCTCAGATGGATGGATAGTCAAAGAGGACTATTTAGACACTTCAGGATATGCTTAGGTCTTGTGCTATAGAATTTAGGGGGAATTGGGACATGCACCTACCATTAATAGAGTTCGTGTACAATAACAGTTGTCAGACCAGTATCAACGTGGCTCATTTTGAGAAACTTTATGGAAGAAAACTGATAAAATTCAAGTTATTCATGATAGATTAAAGATAGCCCAGGTGATAGTTGTAAATTGCATTGTGTTTTAGTGCGTAGTTTGGTTTGTATTTAGTTGTTAATTTGATGATTTAGAATGTACTTAGGTTAAAATTATGTTACTTTGTTAATTATTTATGTTTTAAGTGTTTCATAGGGGTTTTCTAGGTCAATATCAAAGAACAAAGGGGTTTTAGAGGGAGTCAAAACACAGGCCCACGATTGTGGTAGGTAGATCATGATCGTAACAGAAGCACCAAGATTGGCCCATGCCACGATTGTGACAAAGAGCTTACTCAAGGGCCACGATCATGTCATATAGGCCACGATCGTGACCAACATCGAGACATATATGAGCACCCTTCCAGACTCAAGTTGTCAAAGGACTTTCAGATCTTGAAAAAACCCTAGGTGACTAAGACACAAATAGATATTCAACAGCCACCATTCACAAGTTTTGGTCACTGCTCACGAAATGTCACAAGCTTTGAGGTGCAAAAGATGGAAATTGAGACGGATGATAAAGATTTTCCATCAAGTTTCCATTTTCCATATTTTTAGATACAAAAAGGGGAGAAAGATATCATTGTATTTGTTTTATTTTTATTTGTTCATTATGTTTTATATTCTAGAGAACATGGATATGGTTGAACTTGTTACCATTATGAGTGGCTGAATTTATTGTAGAGATTAATTTTAAACTACTTATTGAACTCCTACTTTGTTGTTTTGAATGAATGAATGCTTTTGATAAATGTTGTGCTTAAACCTTACAATATATTAAGAAATTGAATTGGGTAAATTATGTAGGGTTGTACAATGAGAGTTCGCACCCCATAGAATTGCATTTATTAATTTAATTAGTTAGTTAGAGAAAGATCTTGACTAATTAGTTGATTACTTATAGGATAGCTTCATAACTAGTTAAATTGGTGGACTGATTTTGTAGATTGAGAGGTTGTGTAGTTAATTCCATTTAATTTGGCTAGGGACATTTGATTACACCTTGGGATAGGGTGATTAAAACATTAGGACATCTTAGGTGAGGCATAATTCAATCAACAAGGTAGGAGGGAGATAAGATAGGGAAAAGGTAATATCTAATCTTTAATCTTGAAATCAAAGTTTCTGCACTTTTGTTACATTATTTGTTTGTTTCTAGTTTGTTTGATTTAGTTTATTTTTCATTTTTTATTATTTTAATTTGAGTATTAAACAAAGCACAACCTTAATTAAGTGGTGCTTAAGAACAATCTCTATGGGACGATATCCACTTTTTAATATACGTAACAACCCATATTGTTACAGTTTTTAGTGTAAAACAAGTAGTTTGTTTATGCATTCAACAAGTTTTTGGCGCCATTATTGGGGATTGTTTTTTTTACATCTTATTTAGTTTTGGTGACTTTAATTTAAGCGTGTTTGATACTCTTCCTTGCGTATTTACAAGTGTATGAACACAAGAAACATGAGAAGGTTTAGCTTAGCAAAGAAGAGTTTTTAAACATTATAAGGCATGAAAGAGAGATAAGAAGAGCTAGATGTCAAGACATAATACAAAGGAATATAACAAAAGTAGGAGCAAGGAGGGGCTGAGAGGACATTAATGGATTTTATAAGGCTAGGTTTCAGTCCTCAAAGAGTTGCAAGACCTGCAGTTCAAGCCAATAACTTTAAGATCAAGCTAGCACTCCTCAACATACTTTATAGAAGTTTGCAATTTTATGGTATTAGGTGACACAAAACTTATAATAAGATATGTGGAGAAAAGTATTTGTTGGGCCCCAAACTTTTCTTGGAAGTTCGAACTATTAAATTAGAAATTATTGACAATTAGTCGTGTGTAAAAAAATAAGAATTATTGAATTTGAAATGAAGTAGAAAAGATAGTTATGTATAAGATGGATTATATTTGAAATGTTGGAAGTTATAAGCTAGAAAACATAGTTGAGACATATTCACTAAGTATGCTTCGGTATTTTAGCCATAACTTTTTCTGTAGTTATCTAAATGAGGTGGTTATTGATTTAGATTAAACTAGAGAAATAGTGCTACAAATTGTCTGATGAAATCAAATTTCAATTTAGTCTTTAAAAATGTCAATTTTTGGATGGAAGTTGAGCATAGAATATTGTTTTAGCATGAGAACAATACAAATATGTTTGCGACATAACTTTCAGATTTCAGAAACAAATTGAATAATTTTGGTGTTATTATAAACTTAAGACAATGAAGAACATTTTTCTAGAAGGAAGTATTATTAAATTTCTTCAATTTTTCCATGATCATTAGTTAAGGAGTTAGAAGTATAAGGTATCAGTTATAAAGACAAAAGAAGGGTAAATATGGAAAGACTAGTTAATTATGAGGTTTGTTGGAGTTATGTAAATATAGTGCCTTGTAAAGCAAGTGTATTCATATGTAACTTTATCTTCTTCAGTTACAGTTTTGTAATGAAAATATTTATTAGTAATAAAATAAAAACAGTTTGGATTTATCTGTGTGAGTGTTATATATCTGGTCAAAAGGTACCAAGATTCTTTTGTAAGAAATATACATATACATAAAGATGTAGGGAAACATGTATATTATAAGAATCTAAATTAATTGATTCACAGTTGAATAATCAAGTTGGTCGCTTGATTATGGTT
>JANZLD010030547.1:0-10157 GCA_026413575.1 Erythroxylum carthagenense
GATAGAAAGCTAACAAGAAAAACTACAACTTTCATGAAGACTAATTTAGCAGAATCTGCCTAAATCAATCTAGAAAATTTTCTAAAGTTTCAGATCACTAAATGCAATTTTCGAGTTACTGTTCATTCCTACACCCTTTCCCATATTCAAATCAAAAATTGGAACTCTTCCAGCCAAAATTGAACATCACTTCCTTCACAAGAATTGTAGCCAAACTCTTGAAGTTTAATTCAAGCTAAACCTCATCTCAAGTGCATAATCGTATAAAAAGTTATGTCCAAATCATTGAAATATGCACAAATCAAATTTCCAGATTTTCAACCTAACACATTTCCTATCCCTTCCATACCATTTCTACACAAATTATATCACTCAATTCATTATATATAACAACCTAACCAAATCAAAACCTCCACTTGAACAAAAATCCACAAATGACAGCACCTTACACTCAATCATCTTCCTTTTCAAACACTCATCTACCATCATTCAATTCAATCCAAAACAACTCCAATTTACCTACACCACATTCAACATCATTCATCATTAATCAAACAAGAATTTCACACACACACACCCATATATTCCAACCACAATTTCCATGCAATTAACTTTAAAGAACATCATAAATAATTAATTTAACTACAAATCCATCATCAATAACATGTTTCTTACCTATTAAGCTTCCAAATCTTCCAAAACCACAAAATCTTCAACTCCCTCCGCCGCACACAATCATCATCCACATGAGAGGGGTAGAAGACTTAGGTTTTAGTGAACCAAAGGAAGAGAAAACCAAGGTAAAAGAAGGTAGAAAAGGTGATCAAAATTCCAATAGAAAGCAAGAAGGAGGAGAGCTATGATGATGATGGTGAAGAGCCAAAGGACACCAAAATCCCTTAAAAAGAAGAAGCATTGTGGGTTTTAAAAGTTGGGTCATTTAAAAATGACCACTTGGTTTAAGACTTGTCACTTGCCACATGTCTCATTTTTAGGCACTTTCAAGATTTCTTTCCAAATAAATTCAATTTCTACTCCAATTTTTTTTCCAAAATTCCAATGGCTCAATTTAATAAATCCTACAATCATTTATCTAAATTTTCAGTGCCATTGGACAATTATTTTCACTACAGGTACATAATCAGCCTGCCACTTGGCATTTTTTCTAGTCTAGAAAATACCTTAAAATTTTTAGAAAAATTTCTAAAATTCTCCAAAAATTCAAAACTCACAATGACCCATTTCAACACAATTTTCAAGCACACAAATCACATTTTTCATATCAATTACATTTATTAATGTCATGAATGCATTCATGACATTTATCGAAAAATGTCATGAATGCATGTACAGTCATTTACATGTGCAAAATTCACTATTCACCTGTATGTATATGCATGAACATATCAAGACAATTCTAAGCACTCATAAACTATTCCAAATTACTATTTTACCCTTCCCATCGGTGATGGGATGTTACAGACGTGAACTGATCCCGACCTTTATTCTTCACTTGTATGCTGTAGGTATACTCTTGTTGGCCTAACGAGGTATTTTTTTGATCCTGAAAAATAATTGCAAATTTTGGGTGAGTTTTGCGAACTCAATGAATGACCATCATCGATGGCTCACCTAAGCACATAACACATAATTCACATCATTTTACATTTTCCACTTCACATTCAATACAATTTAATCACTCATATAAAGCATATGCAGTGCAAATAATACTCACTTTCCATTTGTTACTTTGTTGTGACCGAATGCCTAAATTGTCCCATATAGGGCTCATTGATAACTGTTTCATATAGAGCTCATTGATAACTGTCCCATATAGGGCTCATTAAACGTTGAGCCTGAGGCTCTGAATTACTTTTGAGCTCGAGGCTCTTGTTCACTCGTTGAGCTTTAAGCTCTGATCGGTGGCTCCTCTGGTCATAACTCATTTATATTTCATGCATTCATAAAATGGAATGCATCACTCACATTTGCATAATCCCATTCAATCATATTCACATATCATCGGACCGCAGTCTGACATTCAACATTTAGTTGAATGACAAACTATCATTTGTATGCAAATGCTCATTCAGAACACATTTAACAATCACATTAAGTACACATAGTTCATCCAATTTACATTTAAGTAGCACTTCCATATCTAAATCAAACATTACAATCATCGGACCTTCTGTTCGAAAACCAACATAAGCAATCACATCTACGTAATCATTCAATAGTCATATAATACAAAATTTTAAATAACAAACGATAAAGTGAGACCATCTCGGTCTACTCACAGTACGCTCCAAAATAGCATTTGCTTCCAAATTCTGAATACGCCTGTATGCGGACGTTTATCCTGCTCATCCCATTTATGCAATACTTAATTCACACATGTTATAAAACTCCTTTATGCACAAATAGTTATATGGGCTATATACAATGCATGCTTAATGACAGTCCTGGTATATGTTCTAAATTCATGTCTTATGCTCATTCCCATTTCATAATTCATATATGTCTAATTAAACCTAAATTTACACTTCATTTGTACATGATCATTCTAAATTCTCCATTGAATCTTTACCTATTTTTAAAAGGTTTCTAGCTTATTCACAAGATTACACCTTAAGAACACTTGGTTACTCTATATCATAACTCCAAGTCAAGGTTGTCTTTCCCCTTGCTCTTGGGTAGGATTCTCTTAGTTCCCCAAAACAAACCAAGTCTCATTCAATAGGAATCCAATGGAAAATCCCATAACACAAAATCATTAAAAATTGATTTTAGAATACTTAAACCCAAGCATTTTCTAAACTCCATAAACTAAAATCCTTCCAAAAATTCAAAAGATTCAAAATGATCTTACCTTCATTCTTCACCAAATGAAGGGATCTTTAGCTCAAAGGGAAGCTCTTTTATTCCTCTACCTTTTTCTCTTCCTGAACTGCTCCAAAATCTTTCTTGAAATCTAGCACCCCACTCTCACAAGGACCCGAACCCGACATCTTGGGTGATATCCGAGTCCATGCCCCACAAGGGTGGCGTGCTAAAGCACTCAATCGTTCAGAAATCAATATAATTGTTTTTGAATCACAAACACATTATGCGGAAATCTATAACCAATTTAGGCCCATTTATAAATACAGTACACTTGAGTCATTTTGGAATATCAATTTATACAAAAAGTTGTGGAATATACAATTCAATACAAAATAAAGAAATACAATGCAGACGAGAACTAATCCCGACCTCTATCTTTCACTTGAATGCTGTAAGTATACTCCCGTTGGCCTAACGGGGTATTCTTCTAATCCTGAAAAATAATTACAAATTTTGGGTGAGTTTTGCGAACTCCATGAGTCACCATCATTGATGGCTCATCCAATCACATAACACATAATGCACAATATTTCATATTCAATACAATTTAATCATTCATATTATGCATATGTAGTGCACATGAGACCCACTTTCTATTTGTTACTTTGTTGTGATCGAGTGCCTAACTGTCCTATATATGGCTCATTAATAACTGTCCCATATAGGGCTTATTGATAACTATCCCATATAGGGTTCATTAATAACTGTCCCATATAGAGCTCATTAAACGTTGAGCCTGAGGTTTTGATTCACTTTTGAGCTCAAGGCTCATTTTCACTCGTCGAGCTTTAAGCTCTGATCAGTGGCTACTCTGGTCACAACAACCATTATATTTCACGAAATGAAATGCATCACTCATATCTCTTATTCAACCATATTCACTTATCATCAGACTGGAGTCCGACATTCAATATATAGTTGAGAATTCACACTTTCACTTGCATGTAATTACACATTCTGAAATCACTTAGCAACCACTTCAATACACTTATTTCATCTAATTCACATTCAAGTAGCACTTCAATATCCAAGTCAACCATCACACTCATCGGACCTCTTGTCTGGAAACCAACGTAATCAATCACATTTACAAAATCATTCAATAGTCAAATAATACAAGAATTCAAATAACAAACAATGAAGTGAGACTATCTCGGTCTACTCACAGTACGCTCCAAAAAAATAGCATTTGGTTCCAATTCTAGATACGCCTATATGTAGATGTTTAACCTGCACGACACAATTTATGCAATACACAATTCACACCCGTTACAAAACTCGTTTATGCCTAAATAATTATATGGGCTATGTACAATGCGTGCATAATGACAATCTCGGGTATATGTTCTAGAGCACATTTTATGCTCATTCCATTTTCATAATTCATATGTGTCTAATTGAACTTAGAGTTACCCTTCATTTGTATATGATCTTTCTAAATTCTCCTTTCAATCTTTACCCTTTGCTTATGTCTAGCTTATTCATAAGCTTATACCTCAAGAACACTTGGTTACTTTATATCATAACTCAATTTCTTGTCATCTCTTTTCTAACCTCATATGATCTCATAATATCCAAATTCTCATCCAATAGGAATCCAATTGCAAATCCCACAATGCACAATCACAAAAATTGGTTCTAGAATACTTAAACCCAAGCATTTTTGTAAACTTCATGAACTAGAATCCTTCTAAAAATCTAAAAGAATCAAATTGCTCTTACCTTGATTCTTCACCAAATGAAGAGATCTTTAGCTCAAATGGAAGCTCTTTTCTTCCTCTTCCTTTTTCTCTTCTTAAACAACTTCAAAATCTTTCTTGAAGGCTAAGAAGAATTAAACCCTAGCTCAACTCTCTTTCTCTTTCTTAATTATTTTCGTTATTCTCTTCTGCTTCCTCCCATTCATGTTTTTCTTCTTCATTTATAAGCAGGACAATACTTCTTCTTCCAATTATGCCCTTAATGATTGATAATTGTCCCATTTGCCCTTCCATTTATGCCTTATGTCTTTTACACTTAAGTGTCTTGCCAAAAATACCCTTGAATATTCTGATATAACACTTTATTCTAGAAGAATCTTCTCTATTGTCTTACATTTTCAATGAAACCAAAATCATTCCAATTATATATGTTAAATAAGAATTAGAAAAATGTAATGCAAATAACGAAGCATGTTATAATAATACAAATATTTTTTAGGCACAATATGTTTCATGAAAAGCCCATTATAGTTTTTACTATCTTGTTAACTTGATGCCAGATGTGATGTATACCATTAAATCTAATCATCTTATAAGAAAGCATAAGAATTATTTTTAATTTTTCAAATTTCTAATTTTAGGCCAGTGATTCAAAAGATACACTTCAAACATTTTTGGATTACTCTTGTCCAAATCAGTATACTATGCACAACTTCTATCATAAATTTAAACATCTTAGAAACTGAATTAGATTCTAATTTCTTTGTACCATTTGTAGCTCCATGTCTCTAGTTCACTACAAATCAGGAATCATCTCATTTGAAGCTTTATCGATCCAAAAATCATTAAAATACTGAAGTATATTCAGTGGAATAACACCAGTTCAAAATATTTACAAATACACACACTATACCCATCCCACGTTTTTCACTCAATCTCTCTCACTTCATTTTAGATGGCTACAAGTTTTAGTGGAGATGTAGATGGTGTCTTACGAGTCCAATGGTTCAAGAATCAATTCATTTGAGTGTCTAGAGAAGAAGTTATGGCCAAAAGAATCCAATCTGGTTTTATCCTCAATCATATTAAACCTATCGTGGGACAATTAGTATAACTTTCTCTAGAGATATCGCATTTAGGTTTTCTTTAGATGGTTCAAAAGAGGACTTCAAGAAATACAACTTTCATAAAGACCTCAAAGATAAATTCCATCTTCTGATAGATCAAAAAGGGAACGGAAGATATAAGATGAACAGTAACCCAGAAGTAGTTTATGAATAGCAACACAGAAGATGTTTTGTAGTTAGCATAACTTTCTCTAAAGATATTAGATTTAGGTGTTATTTAGATGGTTTGAAAGAGGAATTTAAGAGCTACAAATTTCATGAAGACATAGAAGACAAATTCCATCTTTTAAAGGATCAAAAAGGGAACAGAAGATATAAGATGAATAGTAACCCAGAAGAAGTTTATGAATAGTAACACAGAAGATGTTTTGCAATTAGCATAACTTTCTCTAAAGATATTGGATTTAGGTTTTATTTAGATGGTTTAAAATAGGATTTCAAGAGCTACAAATTTTATGAAGACATAGAAGACAAATTCCATCTTTTGAAGGATCAAAAAGGGAACAGAAGATATAAGATGAATAGTAACCTAGAAGAAGTTTATGAACAGTAACACAGAAGATGTTTTGCAATTAGCATAACTTTCTCTAACGATATTGGATTTAGGTGTTATTAAGATGGTTTGAAAGAGGAGTTTAAGAGCTACAACTTTCATGAAGACATAGAAGACAAATTCCATATTCTGAAGGATCAAAAAGGGAACAGAAGATATAAGATAAACAATAACCTAGAAGAAGTTTATGAACAATAACACAGAAGATGTTTTACAATTAGCATAACTTTCTCTATAGATATAAGATTTAGGTTTTCTTTAGATGGTTTGAAAGAGTACTTCAAGAGCTATAACTTTTATGAAGGCCTTGAAGACAAATTCCATCTTCTAAAGGATCAAAAAGGGAGCAGAAGATAAAAGATGAACAGTAACCCATAAGAAGGTTATGAATAGTAACACAGAAGATGTCTTACAATCAGCAAATCTTTCTCTACAGATATGGGATTTAGGTGTTATTTGTATGGTTTGAAAGAGGAATTCAAGAGCTACAGCTTTTATGAAGACCTCAAAGGCAAATTCCATCTTCTGAAGGATCAAAAAGGGAATAAAAGATATAAGATGAACAATAACCCAGAAGAAGTTTATGAAAAGTAACACAGAAGATGTTTTACAATTGACGTAACTTTCTCTACAGATATTGGATTTAGGTGTTCTTTGGAAGGTTTGAAAGAGGACTTCAAGATATACAACTTTCATGAAGACCTTGAAGGAGCAAAACATAGAAGAAGCAAAAAAACAGAAGGAGCAAAACATAGAAGAAGAAACAAAACACAGAAGAAGCAAAAAGACAGAAGAAGCAAAACACAGAAGGAGCGAAAAGACAGAAGAAGCAAAAAGACAGAAGAAGCAAAACACAGAAGAAGCAAACCACAAAAGGAGCAAAACACAGAAGAAGATGACATCATCACAGAAGAAACACAGAAGAAGATGACGTCATCACAGAAGAAGCAAAAAGGTAGAAGAATCAGGAAAAAGGCTATAACTTTCCCTACAGATCTCAGATTAGGACGTTCTTTATATGATTCAAAAGAAGACTTCAAGATCTACAACTTTCATGAGACCTCAAAGACAAATTCTATCTTTTGAAGGGCCACAAGTGGAACAGAAAATAGGTATAGACGAAGCCAATGAAAAAACAGACTAATGGGAAAAAGACAGAAGAATCGGGAAAATTGCTATAACTTTCCCTATGGATATCAGATTAGGACGTTCTTTATAAGACTCAAAAGAAGACTTCAAGATATGCAACTTTTATGAAGATCTAGAAGACAAATTCTATCTTTGGAAGGGTCAAAAATGGAATAGAAGATAGACTAGGCGAAAAAATAGAAGAAATAAAACATAGAAGAAGATGACGTCATCACAGAAGAAGCAAAACACAGAAGAAGCAAAACACAGAAGAAGATAACGTCATCATAGAAGAAGTAAAAGACAGAAGAAGCAAAACACAGAAGGAGCAAAACACAAAATAAGATGACATCATCACAGAAGAAATATAGAAGAAGATGATGTCATCACAAAAGAAGCGTCTTTACTCTTAAACATCCCTCCCTTATAAGGACCATAACTTTCAGCTAGGATGTCCAAAATTTTCATGCTATATACCACTGGAAAGATAACAGAAAGGCCTACAGTTTTTCAGAAGACACATTTGTCTAAATCAGCCTAGAATAATCCAAAATTTCCCCCGAATACAGAACATGAATTTTTACATTAATCCAATATACTGCACCTAGTTCTCAATTTCATGACAACCATTGAGAATCTTAGAGACAGAATTGCAATTTGATGTCTTCATAAGAAATGTAGACTTATGTTTCTAGTTTAATCTAAATGAAGAATAGTCTTATTTGGATAACTAGAGAAAATGTTATGGCTAACAAACCGAAGCATACTCAGTGAATATTTTCCAGATCATTACCAATTTTGATTCCAACTCTTTCCTTATCACAACTCATACCTAGATCACTCTTTCTACTACTTATTTTTAATAAAATCGCATTTAACATCAATTATACCCAGAAGTTGCCAATGAATGCATGTACCACTTTTTTTTTTTTATGTGCAAAGATTCAATATTTATTTGCATATATGCTAACATTATACATGAGCAAGAAAAATGCATTTCCTTAATCTCTCTTTAAGCTCACATATACTGAAATTTTGGGTCCAAATCTTTAATATGAGTACGGGATGTTACATTTCTTCCCTCCTTTAAAAAATTTCGTTCTGAAAATTAATATTTATTTGATTGATAAGGTAGGGGTATTGTTTCCTCATATGCTCTTACATTTCCCATATACTTCCCTACTCAACTACTTTCTTCCAAATGACCTCTGCTGATAACTCAATAGGTCCTTCAATCACTGATTCAGCTATCACACTATCTTGACTATTTCATTGAATACTCACAAATCTTTTAACCTATTCACATATCATATAGTGTGAATCTAAGACATCTTTTATCAGTAACACTACCTCATAATATTTTTCTCATATACCAATTTAGAATAGCTTAACTTATCATTTTTCCAAATCTGAGCGCATCTTACCAAGATGGTACTCACAAAAACACTTCATCTCTCCTTTGAAAATTCACTTCACTCATCACCAGTATCTCGAATCAATTCTGGTCTTTGACCATTTTTAGACACTTCTCATTTCAATGTAAGGGTGAACAAACCCTTACTGTCATACCACGCCTCATAGAGTACTTTAATGATGTCACTATGATAATAATTGTTATACATGTAGTCAGTTGGAACTATACATCAATCTCATATTCCTATAAACTCCAAAATGTAAGCTTTAAGCATATTGCCAACAGTTAAAACTATTGGTAGTTCAAAAATTCAACCACTTATTCCTACATCCTTAGTAGCTAAAATACAATCTTAGCGTATCCCAACTAGGATGTCTAGCTTAGGTTGTTACTTAGGCTTCTCTAACACTTTCTTTGCTCAATCATCTTTATCGGGTACACATATTTCTTATTTTAATCACCAAATATCATTCTTCCGATTCCACTTAACATTCTGCACTCTTCATTGCACTAGATTTGGAAACCTCAATATCTGAATTTGTACTATTCCATTATAGAGTTGTCTATTCAATGTGTCAGATTACACATCACCTTTACTAATATAGCATTCATTTGTACATTCCAGAATTGACTTTATACATCTAATGTCTCCAAGACCTCAAAGCGATTTCTATCATAGCAATTCTAAACCATGTATCAAAATCAACTCATAAGACCTTAATTGTCTTTATGCACACAAAAACAACTTTATACTATTACAACAGATTGTATCTTTATCTCTGATGTGGAACTTCATTATATACTGCATAATCTCCAAATCCAATTGATATTATTATCATCAGTGTCATATTTCTCAAATATTCAAAACGTCCCTTTGTACTTTTCAAACACACTTAAAATACCCTCTATGATCACAATCACTAATTGATACAATTTTGCTTGGATCAGTTAAATCTTTAATATCATAATGCTATTGGGTATTATTAATTCCAATAGATATCACTCAAAATTTCCTCGTGTCCTTAAGTGACTAATTCCTCAATTAAGGTAATATTATCCCATGTCATTTTTAGTCTCCCACTTGACTTCTTGTCTTTAATGATTTTCTCTTTTCATTCGATTTCCTTTAAATCACATCGACTTACTCAAATACCTATTCAATCGTACTAGTTCCTCCACACATTTTCAATTTATTTGTATACTTTACTTTTCGTGTTGGTATCACTTCCTCATATTCAATTTGTATTTCTTGGACATATTTACATCGAATATAATGTGGACCTATATTCTCCTCACATTTGCAATAGTGTCACCTTGAATTTAAGATTCACTCACGTAGTTGGTTACTT
>JANZLD010030642.1:0-24083 GCA_026413575.1 Erythroxylum carthagenense
TCTAAATATACATTTGGGCTTCTAATTAACCATTAATTAGAGCAAGCCCAATATTCAATTATGGGCTTCTAAAACCTCCATTTACATTTCTTACTTAGCTTGATAACCTTTCTTAAAGCCAAGAGGGGAATTTTATTGGACTTTGATAATTTAAGCTCCAATAAGCCCAGAATTAATTTAATCTCATTAGAATTAATTCTAGCATATTAACTAAATGTCATTCCACTAAAGACAATTAGTTGAACTCTTGAATTATGAAATATTATGAGAACACATATTTCATGTCCAATTACAAACCTTATTTAGAATAAAATTATCGTTTTGCCCTTATGTTGGTTTTTCCTTCTAAATCTCCCGTTTTACATTATATGGTGATTAACACACAAGATCTCATCTTGGTGTCAAGACTTAATGGGTAACTAGTCCATCAAACTACTGGCGCCAGTTTAATTACCAAATCTCCTCAAAACATCTAGAAGTGATGATAACACTATAAACTGTTTATTTAAGTGAATGTTCCTTGATACATGTTTCCGTTAATAATTCCAACATGCAGACACTGGATTAATAATCTAAAAAAATCCATGCTGATCAAATCAAGAATTATAATGAAACACATATGAGTTCACCACTCATCAAGATTATGATTCATAATAAGTAAATGCTTAAGTTGTATGTTTTAAGATTAAAGTAACACCCTACTTTATTTTTAAAAACATACTTGATTCTAGATTCATTTAATAGTGCCATTATCGATAGTCTACTACTATCATGATATGAAACTCATGATTCCCTTTAAGTAACTCCTTTACTTATATGGAGATAAATCGCAACACTACAGTCTAAAACTATAATCAAGCGACCAACTTGGTTATTCAACTGTGAATCAATTAATTTAGATTCTAATAATATTCATGTTTCTCATACATATTTATGTATATGTATATTACTTACAAAAGAATCTTGGTACCTTTTGACTAGATATACAATGCTCACACAGATAAAACCAAACTCTTTTTATTTTATTAATAATAAATATTTTCATTACAAAACTGTAACTGAAGAAGATAAAGTTACATGTAAACACACATGCTTTTCAGGGCACTATATTTACATAACTCCAACATCTATGCTACAATCTGTGAAGATTTGGTTGTACAAACAATTTTCCATGAAAGATCTCAATGAAGCAACTTATATCCTTAGGATAAAGATCTATAGAGATAGATCGAAGGTTGCTTAGTCTTTCACAGTCAAAGTATATAGACAAGATGCTATAGAGTTTTAGTAGGAGTGGTCCAAGAGAGGGTATCTTCCTATGATTCGTGGGATAACACTCTCAAAATCTATGTGTCTTAAGACACAATATGAGCGGATGCACATCAATATGATCCCGTATGCAACTGTAGTAGGATCTATCATTTACTCTATGCTATATACAAGACCTCATGTATCATATGCTCTAAATGTTACAAGAAGATGCCAATCGGATCCTGGTAAGGGTCACTGGGTGGCTGTCAAGAACATCCTCAAATATTTGTGAAGGACTAAGGATGTTTTCTTGATATATGGAGATGGAAATCTAAAAGTGAGCGGGCATACAAATGCCAATTTTTTATCTGATAAAGATGATTCTAAATCCCAATCAGGTTATATATTTACACTGAACAGTAAAGCGGTCAATTGGAAGAGTTCTAAACAAGAGGTAACTGTCAATTCAATAACTAAGGTAGAGTACATTGCGACTTCAGACGCAACAAAGGAAGTAGTTTGAATTAAGAAGTTCATTATTGAACTTGATGTGGTTCTTAGCAGTGATGGGCCCATATAATTTTATTGTGATAACAATGGGTCTATTGCGCAGGTAAAGGAACCAAGGTCTCATCAATGGTCCAAGAACGTACTCCGCAAATATCATTTGATCAGGGAGATTATTGGTCGAAGTGATGTAAAGATAGAGAAAATTCTCACCGAGCGGAATATTGATGATTTGTTGACGAAGCCATTATCACAAAATAGATTTAACTCTCAAGTACTCACCTATGTTATTAGATACCAAGGCGTTTGGCTTTAGGTCAAGTAGGAAATTTGTTAGAGTGGTGCCCTAAAGGTAATCGTCTTTAGTGCGCTTTGCACAAAGTTGTGTACATACTTGGTTTTCAATAATAAAGAAAGGCATATTTCATTAATTTGGTGTTCATTATTTATGAATTGATATTGATCTATAAACGAATTAGTGAAGTCCATGATATATGACATACAATGAAGGAAATCATGATGTGATCATCCTACTAAGATTCCTATCATGTGCAATTATGTCAGTATCTAAATTATCCCTAGTCAAAAGATTGATGAGATTGGACATCGTTAATTCGGATAGATTAGCACATGTCAAACTCCTTGATTTGATCAAGTAGTGGATCTTAAAAATTGTAAACATGAGATGTTTGGAGTTGAGATGTGGATGCTTACTAGAGGTAGTAAGTACATTGGATGACCTACCATGAGATCATCACATAGATGTCCTATTCTAATGTCAATGATAATTTCATCATGGCAATGGTGCAAGTATCCTTAAACTTAAGGTACTTAAGACTTAAGGATATCTTGGATACTGATTATGTGCTTTGACTCCATTCTGTGTTTCCTTGCAGAGGTCACTCATAGGGTGGTGATTGGGTATAGTTTAAGGTATTCTAAGATAATTGAGTAGCTAATAAAGGATTCACCACTTCTATGATAGCAAAAGATGATACCCACAGCCTCTTGTCGGGGTCATTACTTGGAAATCTCTGGCCAAAGTAAATGTGTCATAAAGAATGTCATCATTGACATATAGAGTAATGAGTCCCAAGAAAAGAACTGATATCACTTGGGCTAGAATTGATGTAGTTAGTTTAGTGAGAGTTGACACTTTACCCATACTCATAACCAAGTGGGGTATAAAATATGAAAGGACAAATTGCCCAGCAATTGTCTATAGGAGGGTTCGTGAGATGGTTTGTGATGAGCATGGGTTTGTTTGTCAAACCACTTACTTTTCGGTCAATTGAGGGTCATGATGTGTTACTAGGTGCCGCTCATGACTTGCTTGGATTAAGTGTTAATCCAAGTGGCCAACATAACCGGGAACCTAATGGGTCACACGCATAAGAGTGACTTGGAGGATTCGTAAAATAGTTTTGGATATAGATTCATTATATGGAGAGCAATAGAACTAAATGGATCCTAATGATATCGGGATATTTTCGGATGAGATCGCGACATCAATATTATTGAAACATGTCTCTAGTGTTTTTCCATACCCAGGACCCGGTAGGACCTACCCTAGTGTGACTGGAACACCTCAGCATATATATATATATATATATATATCTGTGTGTGTGTGTGTGTGTGTGTTCAATGTGGAAGATGAGAGAGGCTTCTTTAAAGGTGATGCATTTATTGTCTTTAAATGATAAACAACAAAAACTCTAAAAAGACAAAAACAAATAGCTAGAAAGGAGGGATGATGATCGTGAGAAAAATGGTTTTAACAAGTTTAGAAAACAACTTTTTCAAGCCATTCTCCTCATCTTTCTCATCTTCTTCCTCTTCATTCTCTTTCATGGTTTTGCTCTCTATAGAGCAAAGAAGAAAGCTAGCACTCTTGTTTTTATCTAGCCATTTTCGAATTAAAGAGTTTGATTCGGTTAGTTTCTCCGATCTCTGCATGGATGCCGTTGGAGACGATCCATTTTGGTCATTGTGGTTTGCGATAACCCGACGACTAAAAGATCGAAGAATGAGGGAGACTAAACACAAGGTACATGTTTATTATATGATTAATGTGTTTAAATGCCATGAATTCCTATATATATTGGGAATTTTCAGCTAGGTTTAATGGTATTTTCTTGTATAGGCATATAGATCCTGGACTTTGGGAAAGTCCTGAAAGAATTTTTTTGTTTTCCACACTACGTGTATATGATGTACACACCGAGATTTTCCTAAATGTATAACATACTATAATTTTTTAACATGCAAGGATTTGCTTATTTTGGGCCTTAACTTTTTTTGCAACATTAGATATATGTGTGTGTGTATTTATATCTAACAATAAGTTATATATATTTATTAATTATAATTTATTCTTTTAGGAATAATTTCAATTATGTTTAGGAATCATGTCAACTATATAAGTGATAGTAAAATAGATGGAAGTGGTATTTTGTAAATCAATCTACCTAAAATATTCAAGTAATATCCATATAAATTGGCTGATAAGGGATAAAAAAATATTATGTTAGACATTAGATATAATTACATATGAATATAAAAAATTAAGATTGAATTTTACTAAAGTGGTGGTAGTTGATGAATTATATTTTAATATATTATAATTGAAAAGTGTTTATAAACGTTTATAAGGGGTAGAACCTAAATTCTCGATTACTTCTAGATTTATTATTGTATAAGTTTTCATGAAATTATACAATGAGGTAAAGGCAAAACTAAGAAACTTATTAAAAGAACAATGTATTTGTATCACAACAGAAGGTCATTGATCCAAATTATAATTATAAGTCTAACTACATATTGATGAAGACATTAAAAAAATATATTTTCAAAGTTCATTTTAGACTAAAGCTAAACTTAAAACTTTTGAAATTGAAATAATTTACCCTTAGAAATTCTATAAACAGATACACTATAAAAAGGAGGAAGAGCAAAAAAGAAGACTCCAAAAGAGAGAAGTGAAAAAAGACTCAAGTTTCTCCCAAATCTCTTAAAACCTTTAAAACTAAATCAAATTCAAGGAGTATGGTAGTTTTAAAACCTATAAACCTATTAATAGTTATTAAAAAATTAAAAAATTATGATGATTGAATCCATCAAGTGGCTTTAGCTACTGAAAAATTAACAAATCTGTTGAAAAGATGGATGCTTAAATTAGTACTAAGATGCTTGATCGGAGGAATAAAGTTCACTTTTCTAATCATTATAGAATTAAAAGTCTAGAAACTCCAAATCTCTCTTAACAATAACAAAAGCAACAATACGACTATAATATGGTATAACATATTTTATAAGATACCATTCAATTTTATATGGCTTCTTTCTCTATCCAACAACTTCAACATACTATTGAGCCTATTATTAATGCATAATAAGATGGATCACATCAGTCATTTCTTATTTATCCAAGCCATATAATCACCATATTGATAAAATTTATATACCTCTTGGATACTGCACCAAAGCTTCTATAATTTTATGGAAAAATAAGTTTAAAAAGATATTATTTTTATTAAGAATTAGAATAATATTGATGGCTATGACTATGATACCCTTATGGTAAAATTAATTGTCAAATCAATCAAAGAAATGCCTTTGAATGGTACACTAGTTTAATAATCAGATCTAATAATAGTTCGAATCAATTGAATATGAGTTCCTCACAATCTTTGACAAAACTCAAAGAATTGTTTGTCTTCTAGAACTTGTTATAACCAAGAAAAAAATGTTAAACCAGTGGCGGACGATATTGAAAAATGGATATATCTTCTTCTCGATTGTAAGGAAAATATTAGAGAGAATATTTCTATTAGCATGTTCATTTAATAAATGCACTAAGGGTTTCTCTATAGTCAAAATTTAGAGGTTCAAATTATTAAAAATAAGAGTTACTTACCAATTGATTCCCATGATAATAAGGATCTTAAAGTGAGTAACAAAGATGGAAACTTTGGAAATTTAAAAAAAGTAATAACAATTAACAGTAGTTCAACAAAGATTCTCTTTAAAAATTTTAATTCTAAGCATAAGGCTAAATATGATGCCTTTAGGGTCAAACATAAAAAAATCAAAGAAGAAGTCGTTTGTATTAAAAGGGTTAGAATAGAAAGAGTATCCATTCTAAAAATTTGAAGTTCATCTAATCCTTATTCAACTTCTTGAATAGAAATTGATTGGACTTTCAGTAACAAAAAGGTTAAAGGAAATTAATAAAGTTAAAAAATCCAAAATATTGTAGGTTTCACAAGCTAATTATTAATCTTATTGAAAAGTGACTTTTTTTAAAGATCATGCGTAATTGAATAGATAAAACAAGATATAATTGGAATCTAAAGAAAATTCAATGATAATTTGTTAATAATTATATATTGATCTTTTAGTCTGATTATTATTTCTAATACTATCTCTTTATAGAGGCATCTTTAAGTTAGCATACAGAAATAGGTCCTTAAATTCCAAAAGGTGTCATTTTAGTTGAATTCTCTACTAATAAAGAAGTAGCTACTCTTTATATTTATCTTAAGCAAACTTCTTTTATTGTAATGACTCAAGACTTAGAACTTTGAGATTCAGCTTTCGAGTATGAGCATTAGGTTAGGGATGGATGGTTTACCTTCTTCAATAATGAAAAACAAGAGCAGGAGATTAACTCTAAAGAGAAAATGTTATCTTTCTAAAATCTTCAAAAAATTGTTATAGGAGAAAATACATTGCAAAAGTTAATTCTTCATGAAGAAACATTATCCAATGAAGATGATGAAGACTAGAAGACAGTAATAACATAAGAAAATCAATTAATATAACACTCATTTTTGAAGGAAAAGAATGACGAGAAAGAAAATTTATTTCTCCGAGAAGGAAGAAACCTCACCATAATAAGCCTTATTAAACTAGCTAAATTGAGGGATGAAGTTTATTATTAGAAGAAGGTGGCATTACACACAGCTACGAAGGCAATAGCCATGGACTTTTACACCTTGTAGCATTTACAAGTAGGCCATCCATCAAGTCAACATCCTACTCTTATACCTAATGTTTTAAGTAGTAGTAGAGACAATACTTAACTAAAATTATGTCATGTATGCTATCATGCAATGCATATTAGATCCTTTTTTTCACAAAATGATAATAAAATTAATGATTGTTTTGAGATAGAAAATGAATTTTTATTCAGTACCTATATGGTAAGAAAAATTGGCAGGTATTTGAGAATCAAAAGAAAAATTTTCCTAATGTCATTGTTTATGAAGTAGCTTTTCCTTTTTCCACGCTTGTTGACTCGTTTAACCCATATTTCCAACAACCCAATCCTACATGCAATATGACATATATTGAATATTGAGTATATGTAGCCAATATTTACTTCTTCAGTAAATATTGAAGTAAGGGGGAGTGATCCATCCTCTTATGATGTAGACTATACTCCTCTCAAGCCTTATATTAGTGATAAGATTCATGCACTAGCTCTTACAGGTAAAGGGCAACAAAATTTTCCTCCTCCATCACATCTAAATGAATATTTATGTCATACGACTCAACTTATTCACTTTATCTCTTATAACCTACTTTAAAAGATCTCATCAAGTATGCCTTATCCCAATGCTAATCATATTACTTACAGAAATTTTGTTATCATCCATACAACTAGTATTTCTACTAATGTTGAGCCTAAGAAATTTCAAAAAGCTATGTAAGATCCAAGTTGGTGTGAGAACATGACACAAGAAATTAAAGCATTAAAGTTAACTAGCATATGGAATTTGAAAGACTTACCTCCAGAAAAGACATCCATTGGTTGGAAAAGGGTATATCGAATTAAATATAATCTTGATGGCAATGTGGAACTCTCAAAACTTGTTTAGCTGCATTGGTAATACTCAAGTGAAAAGCTTAGATTATATTAAAACCTTTGCTCATGTTGCAAAGATGATATGAATTAGAAGTTTCTTATCTATGATTGTATCTAAAGGTTGGAAGCTTTATCAAATGGATATTAACAACACATTTATATACGGTGATCTTGAAGAAGAGGTTTGTATAAAACTACCTCTCAATTTCACTCCTTTTCACTTCAAGAAAGTTTGTTAACTTTGTAAATCTTTATATAGACTTTGTCAAGCTCCTCACAATTAGATTGCCAAATTGACTAATGCCTTGAAGCAACATAGGTTTGTTTAATCTTATGCTAATTACTCCTTACACCTATCATTATAATGATATGTTCTTACTTTCATATATATGTGGATGATTTAACTTGGTTTGGTAATAATTCTGATGCATGTACATATTACAAACACTTCCAAAGTACTAGCTTAAATTAAAAGATCTTAGGCCCTTAAAATACTTCATGGGGGATTAAAGTTGCGCATGGTTCTAATGATCTTTTTCTTTTTAATCGCAAATATTCTCTTAATATTCTATTTGAACATGGAGTGCTAGGTGTCTAACCAGCTGAATTTCATATGGAGAAAAATCATTCTCTATCTCTTGGCATATGAAAAGATTTCCATGATCCTAGTCTATATCATCATCTAATAGGAAAACTCATCTATCTCACCATTACTTACCCAAAACTTTTTATGTTTTTCATATTTTATCCCGACTTATGTAAGCTCCTAAACAATCCCAATTTGACGCACTTTTGCGTGTGGTCTGCAAATTGAAAATTTATCCTAGGCAAGGAATTATACTAGCAATGACATCAAGTTGTATGCTTATTTTAACTACAATTAGGCTAGTTATCTTCTTATTAGATGCTCTCTTACTAGTTACTGCATTATGCTTGACCTATCTTCTATGTCTTAAAAGATAAAAAAAAGCAAGTAATCATCTCTCATTCCTCCACTAAAGCCAAATATAATTCCATAGCTAGCACTACTTAATCAGGCTACTTTGCTTATTGTTGTAAATTTTGTATTTCAAGGGAGAACCAAATAAATTGAACTTGATTATCATATAAGAGAATGTTCTTAATAATACAATTGCCATAACTAACATTCATCCTCATTAGCAACTTGCTAATCTCTTTTCCAAAACATTAGGGAAGTAGTATTTTAGTTATCTTCTGTACAAGTTAGGCATCCTTAACCTACATGCTCTAAATTAAAGGTAGGTATTAGCTTATCTTCTTTTTTATCTGTCTTATATTTAGTAGCTGACTATATTTTGTGTTTATAGATATTTGTTTGTCATGTATATTTAGGTTAAAATGTAAAGGGTTAAAAGAGCATATCCTCCTATATATATGGAGAGGTACGTTATATGAACCATAGCAGAACAAAACAAGCATCCTTTTTTCAATCTTATCTTCTTCATTAGAGTTCAGATCTAAATTAAAAGATGATACGGAGTTAATTTGTCAAGTTTTTGAAGAGAGGGATGAGTTATTGCTGGTGAACTTTAGAAGTTAGAAAAAAATTCTCATACCAATTTTTATGAGTTCATTACTTAAATGCAAAAGAAGAAATTAGTTATCTTGATCTAGAATTCAATAATACTTTTGCAAGGTTTTATAAAGAGATGTTAGGAAGAGAACCAAAAGTGATGTCAGACCCCTAAAACATCCATAGAAGATGTTCTAGTTAGAGTTAATTCCATAAATTGAAGTTTAATTGTATAAGTTAATTAATGTGGGATTTATCTAATACTTCAAATATCCAATATGGATTGTCAACGTTGTTTTAGCGTAAAATAGAAATAGGCAATTATATTTTTATGTAAATTTTCAAGATCTAAATTAAGCATGCTCTTTTTATGAATTTCTTCTTCTCATAATAAAACTAACAGTAGACTTAATCATTAGACTTGGACTAATTTCACTCATGGATGGGTCATCCAGATATAACAAAATTTTAATGAATCTGACTGGTGAAGAACTTATCGCCTTCTATACTTGTGATGATATTTATTTATACAAAGTTATATCTTTTATACTGGTGAATGTTTAAGTCTCTTATCAACGAGCTATGAAAAACATTTTGATGATATGATAAAGAGATAGAGTGTTATATAGACTACAATATGGTTAAGACTATAAAGATAAAAAGTTATTTGTAAGACTTACGTGGTGTCTAAAAAATCACAAAATAATTTAGGTTTATAATAAGCATTAGAGCACTGAAATTGATTAACTAAAATTGATGCTATGATTAACATATCAAAACCAAGAAATGTTAGTAAGTTAAAAAGCCTCCAATTAAAAATTGCATATATTCAAAGGTTCATTCCAATCTTATTGGATGTTGCCATCCATTCAGTAAAATCATACAGACAGATGTGTATTTTTATATGTAATGATGCATCTTATAATAAAAGATACTTAGATGATCCACCAATACTTTAGTCTTATAGGAAAGTCGTTGATTCTTTATATTGGAATTCAAAAGTATTCCTTAGGAGAACTTCTCAAATAAGTAAATAAGGAAGAAAAAGAAGATTGTCTTATACTATTTAAGCAAAACTTTAGTAATGCATAAGTAAGTTACTCACCGATCAAGTTTTCATTCATTAATTTCTTTCAAGTACATTAGGTCTTGACTAATTATATTTGAGAGGCTTAGAAAATAGGCACCTTTTGTCTGATTTTGAAATAATGTGTTCCTTAAAAGGCTACTAAAAGATAAGTTGTAACTTTCGTTTAAGACCATTTATAGGAACTTTCAGTAGATCTTTCATTAAAACCGTACTATCTTGGAAAATGATCTTTGATGATGTAGCTTAAGAATAAGCTATAGGAGTTGAGTTGTGTTTTTTTTCCTCTAAATGAAGAGATTATTCCTTTCTCCTTCCTAGTAATAAATAATTGTTCCAAAAAATCAAGTTCTCAATATTGGTTTAGAAATTTCTTTGCAAATGGAAATTCTTTAACAATTCTAACCTGATAATCAATATAGTCATTTGAATATGACAGTTATAATTCTAATATGAGGTCATATCATTGACATTTTATGTAATGGTCCTCAGATGGCATATAAGAGAACATGTGAATTATCTATGCATACTTTTTAGTAAATTTGAACAATAACAAATGAATTTCCTATTCTAATGATTATATCAAATTCATATATAAATATTCCAATAATAAAAAGAAAGAAAAACATTGATTTACAATGGTTTAAAAAATAACCCCTAACCTATGTCTACTCTCCAAACTCCACTTAAGAATTTATTATCTCCTTCCTTCAATGGGTAAATAGGAACCCTCTATACGACATCTTCTTTTCTACTAGTTAAGAGAAATCTCTACAATCTTCTTATTCTTCATATGTGAAACCTTTTATAACTCTTTTTTGAGGTTAATAAGAACCTTCATATTGCTTATTCTATGAAATTTCCTTAATTGCAATAATTTCACAACTTTATATAGCTCAACACCTCCTTCCCTTGCTTACACTAATGAATTAGGGGTTAACGTATATTATAAAATGCACACACATATTCTCCAATCTCTTATTGCTCTTAGGAATTCTCTATTTTTCCAAAGGTTCTTTTGATAACATAATTATGGTATATTTTATATCCAAAACTAATAAAAATACTTGTTAGACATTTAATTGAAGTGAATCACATGTTAGTATGCGATATACAAAATGCACAAGAAGGGGGGTTGAATTGTGTATTCAAATTTTTAATACAATCCCCTTTTTAAAAATTTCTTTCTCAAAACGATTGACAAACAGTATTATGAAGTATTTAAATCAATAATAGAAACAAGAGTTCAGAGTGAGAATTGACACAGCAATTTTATACTGGTTCACCCCAAATCGTGGACTACGTCTAATCCTCAGAATCCCTTCTGAGATTTCACTATACTTCATAAAAGTGTAAGTATTCTTTTCACCGAGCCTCTTTAGGTCTCTTACAACAAGTATTCTTTTTCTCACTTAGCCTCTTCAGGCTCTCAGCTTTTCTTCTTTCTTACAGAAAGATATTGCGAGTTTTATTACAGAAAATATAGCTCTCATGTTTCACACAAATACAGTATTTATCTTTTGAAAATCACTATTAAAATCACTAACTTTTTTCAGTCTTCGACTTCGACTCATATTTATAGTCTTCGTCTTCAACTACTTCTTGATAACTGGTTCTTTCTTCTTGATTATTGATTTTTAAAGAAACGGTTATTTAGTTGAGTTCTATAACTAACTCAAACTGATTTGGTTCTTCGTCTTCAATTCTTTCATCTCATTTTCGGCTTTGCTTCATCTCATTTTTCTTCCGTCTCATTTCTATCTTTACATCGCATTTTGCTTCCGTCTCATTTTGCTTCCGTCTCATTTTCGCTTTCTTCTCATTTTCGCTTCCGTCTCATTTTCCTTCCGTCTCATTTTGCTTCCGTCTCATTTTTGCTTCCATCTCATTTTTGCTTCCATATCATTTTTGCTTCCTTCTCATTTTAGCTTCCGTCTCATTTTTGCTTCAATATCATTTTCGCTTTCGTCTCATTTTACTTCTGTCTCATTTTCGCTTCCGTCTCATTTCTTCCTTCAACATTATTTGATTTTCATCAAAATTAATCGTAAATTCATTTTAACTTAACATTAACCACTCATTACAATAATTAGTTTTTTGAAAGAATCAACTAATTGAACCTTGTTAAGCTTATTGGCTAGTCATATCCTTTAGCTAAACAAAATCCACTCACTATTAACTAGTATATCATAACTCTTTAGCTAGCCAATTGACCACTAATCAACCTATTAGTTGGTTAACAATCTAATCAATTGCCAACCACCTATTTTATAAATTTTTGTTTTATATAAAAGCTTATCTAAGCTCTTAGGCGATAAAATCCCAATAGAACTAACTTTAGAACTTCAAGTCCTAAGTCTTTTAAACATAAAACATGCCATATTGACAAAAAAATTAACTAAACTCATTTCAAAGTTCCAAAAATAGGGTTTTAATAATCAAGAAAGTTTTTTTTAAGCCTTCCTAAATTTCCTCTTGATTATGAAAAAATATATGCAATATGCCCTAATTATAGAGCATCATAAACTAATTGAGTCCTTAATTCATTGAAATGACCAAGATAAGGTTACAAAAAATGTCACAATGGTAGAATCTCTTCTAAATTTATTTGTGCTACATTTTATTGATTTTTATCCTCTAATCACTTTATCCTTCCACTAAACTTGATTTTTGAAAATTTTACTTACTAAATATCAATAAGGATTTAAAAAAATAGTAATGACATATTTTTTAAAATTATTAAGGCCATAATTTAGAACTTTGCTTGGTCCAACAATCTCTTCATGTTTTATAATGACAAAATAATTGGTGACATTGGAGAAAATATATTACATTAATAGACTCCCCATATTTCAAAGAATACATGTTCCCCCTTAATTCATACATCATTGATTTATAAATATTAAGTATCAATATTCTACTCTCTCCCTTTTTTTCTTAACATTAAAAAGGTTTTATGGTATGTATAGTCATAAGAATAAAAAGAGAAAAATAAATAACTTCCCTTTCTCCTTTAAAAAAAAACTACCATACAGACAAAGAGCGCATGTAAAATGCTTATAAAAAATGAAAAAATTTTAAAGATTCCATGTACTACTTCAAAGAACAATATAAGGTTAAGAAACTAAGACCTCCCTATGATTTGAATGTTTTTCATTTCAATCATCATGTTTTGAAACCTATCACTTACTTTCTGTAGAACTGTTTAGTGATCACATAATGCCCTCTATCATGTTTTATTTTTATTTATTATCATAGCCAAAATAACATAGTATTAAAACTTTTTAAGTTCTAATAGGACATTGATTTCGAGTTATAAAAGGACAAAAAAAACCAATATAGTATATAATAAAGGAAATTCTGTGATAGTTAAATAATACCACAGGGAGGCAAGTGATTATTTTTACTATATGAGGATTAAAAAGAAAAAGATTAAACCATAAGGGGTCTCATATATTTAACTTAACAATTTATTTTTCTCCTTTAGGTACATTTAACAATGCACTCTTCTTTTAAATATGTATTCCAAATCAATATACTGAAATGTTTTCAATATAAAAGTAAGCATATAACTCCTTTTATTTAAAACCAACAGTTATTTCAGTTTCTTCCTTGCATGGTTCAACAATTGTTTTTATACAAATTTTCTTACTTGGCTCATGTAAGGACTCTTAGTGATCTTTATTTTGAAATTATTTTTTCAAAGATGCTATTGTTGTTCCTTATTTAAATTATGAATAAATTAATATCTTTTAGGTATCCACACAAACTTAGAGTCTCCAAGTTAGCTTTTAAACCTTTTTTAACCCCATATTATTTTGGCTCTATTTAACAAGAATTATTTTAGAGAGAAATTATATAGATATGTCTAAAATTAATATAAAATGATATCTCACATTATATGAATTGAAAGTGCTAGCTCTATGTGAGAAAGACTTATAAGAACATGACCTATATGCATTTTTAGGTCTTAATAGATGATATAATGTTCCAACTGGGCTCAACCCCATCCCTTTAGCATGCTCTGGAACTAGTTTCCTACTTAAAGCTTTTCTAAGTTTCTCTCTGATTTGACATAACTAAAGAAATTACACTATGTCTAATTAAAGTACAGATAATTTTATGTCTCAATCTAATATGTCTATTTTTTTCCATTATATGCCTTGTTTTTTGCAACATGAATGGCACCCTGCGAATAACAATGAAGGAACATAGGAGGAATTGGTTTTTTCCCAAACTAGGATATCTACTCAAAGATTCCTTAGCTACTCAACTTCTCATCGTACCAACTCCAAAGCCATAAACTCAGCCTCATTGTTGATCTCGTAATATATGTTTTCTTGGATGATTTCCAAGACACTACAGCTCCTACCAAGGTAATATAACCACTAGTAGAGTGTATATCATCATTATCCATAACCCAGTTAGCATCAGAATACCCCTCCAATATAGAAGGATGACCCTAAAAGATAATCCATAATGCATAGTACCTTTCAAATATCTCAACGAATGAATCAATGCATTACAATGCTCTTGACTAAGATTATAAGTATACCTACTAAGTCTACTCACACAGTAGGCAATATCAGGATAAGAATAATTCATCAAGTACATCACACTACTAAAAATTTTAACATACTCAGCTTGGTTTACATTATCACTAAGATTTTTCTTTAAAGCAATACTAGCGTCATCGGGAGTCTTGACTAGATCAACATTATAGTAACCAAACCTCTTCAAAATTTTCTCAACATAATGAGTTTGATTGAACCTAAAACTAGAGTTAGTCCTATCAAATTTGACTCCAAAAATAAAATCCATAGGTTTAAGATCTTTTATATCAAAGGAAGATTTTAGCATATTCTTGGTAGTATCAATGACAAATAAGCTAGTACCAAAAATAATCATATCACCCATAAAAAGAGGTACGATCACATAGCCATTGGCATCAGATTTCATATAAATACAAGAATCAGCATCAAAAGAGGTGAAACCATGTTTGAAAATCTCATTTTTCAAATTTCTCATGCCACTATTTAGGAGCTTGTTTAAGTCCATACAAATACTTAACCAACTTACACACCTTTTGCTCTTGACCAAGCACTTTAAACCCCTCATACTGCACCATATAAATTTTTCCATCTAGATCACCATTCAAGAAAGTTATCTTAACCTCCATTTAGTGCACATAAAGCTTAAACACCGAGGCAATAGCAAACAACATCCTTATAGATGCAATTTTAGTAATAGGAGAGTAAGTATAAAAGAAGTCCAATCCTTCCTTTTGTTTAAATTTGTTAATCACAAATCTTGCCTGGAACCTCTCAATGGTTCCTTCAGATCTCAATTTCTTGTTGAAAATTCATGTACACTCCAAAGGCTTACAACCTCTAGATAGATCAACTAAAACCTAAGTCTTATTAGACATGATTGACTCCAATTCACTATACCAAGCTTTCCTTCAAAAGGTAGCATCCACAAAACTCATTACTTCCTCATAAATTTTGGGATCTTGCTCAATAATATAAGTTACTAGAAAACCGTCATCTATCTCCTCAGGCTTTTTCACCATAAAGGAAGTAATAAATTCAGAACCAAAAATAGTGGGTACTCTAGCTCTTTTGCTTCTCCTTAGTTTAACAATTTCCTCTTCCTCTATGTCATCATTAGTAGAAGAACTAGGGATAGATTCTCTAGGAGTTTGTGCGTTTACTTTCATAAGAAATATACCTTTAAATAATGTTGCATCTCTTAACTCCATAATTGGTCTATATGAGTTAGATCCCACTTCCTTAACCATAAATCTATAGGTAGCACTATTAGAGGCATAATGTACAAAAATTGAATCAATGGTCTAGGCCTAATTTTCTTCCTCTTATGTTCAGGTAGAGCAACCTTAGCAAGACACCCCCATACTTTCAAAAAATGCCAGTTAGGTGGATAACCTTTCCAAATTTCATAAAGGGTTTGATCCAGTTTCTTATGAGGGACTTTATTTAGAATATAACAAACTGAAATAATAGCTTCCCCCATAGAAAATCGGGTAATCTTGAGGAAATCAACATTGCATTATTCATGTCTTTGAGTGTCAATTTTTCCTTTCAGCTATTCCATTTTATTCAAATGTGTAAGGTACGAAAAGCTAATAAATAATACCAACTTTTTCACAAAAAATAGTAAGAAATCAGTACTTGTTCAGGTTATTGAAGCCCTCAAAATAATTCTGATTCTTCAAACTTTTTGTAGTAGTCGTAGAACCAGGTCGAATCCCTCGAGAATTAAACACTAATTTCTTAATTTCAAGTAGTAAAATAAAACAGGGGTTTTGATTAAGAAACTTATTCACTGAAATTAATATGAAAACAAATTAAATCAATTAAATTTAAATATGAGAAAGTCAAGATTACCAATCTCCGATTCAAGGGAAAGATCTCATTTAATTGTAACATTGATCATTAGTCTAAAAAGAATATTTTCATGATTCAAGTAGTTAGTCTGACATATATTAGGATAGTCGTAATAAGTCTCAAATTTTCCTAAATTAATTGGTTCAAACCCAACATCCAAACCAAAACTTATCATCTATTGACTGGGTATGATAGCATTCCATATCAAATAAATGATAGCAATAAGCTTCATAAAAAAGACTAAACCCTAAATTAAATAATCAAGATACCTACAACTATTCAATTTAGTTTTCTTGTTTTTCATAAGTTAAATTCATAAATAACCTATTTGCTAATTGTACCAATCCTTCATGAAAATTACAGATCATTGAATTCCTAGATAACGTTATAATAATCAGTATTAAATTAAATTGTCAGATTAATCAAATATTAATCATTCATAAATATGAGAACTCAAAACAAGAAATACTTGAATTAAGATATGAATAAAAACACAAAACCTCACAAAGTTACAATCAGAGTATTGAATCCTTTTGAATAGAATGATTAAGTTTAGCCACACATGGCTTTTGCTCCAATAACAAAATAGAAGAAAGACTAAGAATTGCAAAAAACATAAGAATCAAGAACCTCTTTCTGTTGTGAGGAGAGTCCCTTTTATAAGGTTTTCTATTTTAATCATAATCTAACTCTAACTTGTAAAGATGTCTATTTAAAAAAAATTTAAATTCAAACTCCCACATGATAGGGATAAGAAGAAGTTTCCCAGTTAAACTCCAACTCTTCAAGTGATCAGTATTATCCACTGCATCAATCTCTTCACTTTATCAAAATTTTGTAATTATCATCAATATGGTCCCAATTTAATGCAATCTCTACTTTTCACCTCCTAAAACAAAACAAACATTAATTTCCATATTTAAGCATCAAAATAAATCCAAAACAAGGGAGATAATATCAAATAATATAGCAAGATGAGATCTTATCAAATTTCCCTACACCGGACTCATGCTTGTCCTCAAGAATATATCAATTCAATATATTAATCATCTTCATAACAACATCTCATCTCCTTTTGTGTCATACAAAAATATCCAAAAGCTAATTCACATTTAAGGTCTAAGATAAAATAACAATTGAGAGAATAATCACTCATAGGGACACATTGTAGGACCCCATTTTCGGAGACCAACTCTTGCTCTGAAAATCATAAGACTTGAGCATGCGTATTACCTTGTAGGTTTGTTTCAAAGAACTCTCATTAGCCATCATCCCACATGGGTGGCATGCCCACACCAGTCAATTGTCAAAAACGAACTCATTTCTCCTATTTCCGAGCAGATTTTAAGAAACTTCAAATTGGAATTTTAATTTGGCTTCTTCAAAATATTTGTCCCCCATTCTCCTAAGTTTCTATTGACACTAAAATCGTTCAATTTGGTTCAAAAATCTAAAATTTATAGCCCAAACATTTCTAGGTTGTTAGTAAACTGAAACTGTACACTATACTCAACTTCCTCCCAGAAATTGAAAGTCTTAGAGTCCGAATTAAAATTTAAATCCTTCAGATAATTTATAACTCTATGTCTCTAGTTTATGTAGAGACAAGAATCATCATAATTAGAGCTCTACTGATTAAGATATCACCAAAATACTTAAGCATATTCAGTAAAAATATCCAATTCATGCTCTTCCAACTGATACCCTTACTTTGATTCAATCAATCCTTTTTTAATCAATACCAAAAGCTATAAATTTTTGTAGAGAGATAGATAAATGTGTTACAAATCTAATGCTTCAAAAATTGAGTCATTTGGAAGTCAGAACACAAAATTATGGTCAAAAGAGTGAAACATGTTCAGGTGAGGGGGAAAATTTGCGGGTCGCGATCATGCTCGCGCTTCTCCTCCTGCTCTTCTTCTTCCAACATCCCAACTTCCAAACTCCATAACTTTTGATCCAGAACTCCAATACTTACAAACTTTATATCAATGGAAAGCTAAAAGAAATATCTACAACTTCAATGAAGAACATAAAAACAATTTCTACCTCTATAAGGACAAAATTTCAAAACAATATAGCTGTCCCAAATGTCCCTCTTAAACAGCATCTAAACTTCTAATAATCATATCTTCCAACTCCATTGTCCAAAAATTTCATACTTTATACCGTTGGAAAGCTAAAAGGATAAGCTACAACTTTTATGAAGACAACTTTATCTAATTCTTCCTATATCAATACAGTTTTTTCTTTGAATTCAGTACACAATTTTTACCCTTATGAAAGACTTGAAAAATTGTCTCAATTTCACTTCCTCTCATGCAACATCATTCCTAACCATCCAACTACATTTCATCATTCATTCCTATTTTATTATCCATAGCATCTCACTGATATGCAGCAACAATTCATATTCAAAATTTATCATTTTAAATTGATAACTTTCCCAAATATACCAAATTCTGACTTAAACTCACCCTTAATTAATTCATATTTCAACTCCATCTCATCCATACACAAATTCACTTTTCCACTTAGCAATCATCCATTCACAAATCCATATTTCATTAACATCATAGAATAAGAGTTTACAAAGCTTTAATGGCATTATAAGCTACATTACATCAACAACAACAAAAATCTTAAATACAAAAGATATAAAACCCCATAATTCTCGACATGTATCTGAAGTCTTGTTTTTACATCAATCTAACTTAAAATACAAAATATGCATAATCAAACGAATGCCTTGACTCTCTTTCACCCGATCTCTTTCTCATCACCTGGAGATGGAAATGAAAGGGGGGTGAGCTTAAAGCTCGTGGGTAACAGTTTATAACAAAAAAAAATAAGCAAAACCTTTAAAATGTTCATTTGCCACTACAAAGTTCTTATTAAATTCATCAAAGCATCATTCTCAATTTCATAACCAAAATTCACAAATTTTAAATCATGAATGCATCAAACTTGTTAACATCTCATAAGCACATAAGCACATCAAAATGGTTTGGGTAAATTCATAAACATGACGAGCTACATATTTCCACATAATGGTCCTATGTAGTCATAAACTTGAGGCACTATCACAATCCCACATAGTGGTTTTACGTATGCGTAAACTTAAGAGAGTCCATGAAGGAGCTCCATGCTACTAGCATGCAAGCGGGAGAAGCCTTTAACTTGGTCAACATGCGCGTGACATTCTTAAATAGATTACACCAAACCCACATAACATGTAATTCATGAATGGGAAACCATTTGCCTAAATGGCACATTCTTGAAAACTTGTTTTTTTATAAACATGAGATATTTCGAAAACTATTTCCGAAAACATGATTTCATAAACATTTATCTTTTCAAAAGAACCATTTTGAAAGTCTTTTCACAAATCATCAACCTAATTCACATACCAAACACATAGCAAATTCTCAATTCATTCAAGAAGCACCAAATGCAACATTTACGATGCAATTTTAAAACGTTAAATTTCCTTGATTCAAAGAAAAATTTATTGTTTATTAATTCTATTATAAACGTACACCCTCCTTGATTTCCTTGCTTGAAACTTTGCTCAAAAATGCCCTTACTCTTCCTCCCCTTGCCTCCTTTGATTTCCTTTATCAAAGACAAAATTTTCATATCAATAGGGATTCAAATTGGAGAACCCACAAGACATATTCCCTAAAATTGAACCTAGAATCCTTAAACCCATACGTTTCTTAAGCTATATGAATCAAAACCCTTTCAAAAATCCAAAGATTAAAATCCAACTTACCTTGAATCTTCACCAAATGAAGAGTTTGTTGGCTCTAATGGAAGCTCTCATCATCTTCTACCTTTTTCCCTTCTTGAATAACTTCAAAATCACTCTTTAGGACCAAGAAAAATCAAAACCTAGCTTTTTCTTCTTTCTTTCCTCTCTTCTCCACCGAACTCTCTTCTTTCTCTCTTCTCTTTGTTTTTTTTTTTTCCAATTTTGTTTTTGCTTCTTCCTTAAAAAGCAAACCATCACTTCTTATTTCAAATTTTCCATTAATGATTCTAAATTGTCCATTTTTCCCTTCCTTATATGCCTTGTATCTTTTATCCTTAAGTAGTCTTCTGAAAATTCCCCTGAACATCCTTATTACCTTAGTACTTTAATTCAATTTACCAATTTCACATAATCTTACTAACATTGACATAATAATAACTCCAAAAAATTAAATCCATTAGAACCTCAAAACTCATTTAAATCATGCTTAACTAGAGAAAAAAAATATGGGGGCCAACACTTATATTATAAAGAGCCTTCTCACTCCAAGTATATTAACATTAATTTCTACTTTGTCAAAGAGTGAGTTAAATAGTATCTCATTACTACTAAGCACACACATTCAAGGAATATATTGGTAGACCCACTAACGAAACACTTACCTATTTGTGTGTTTACGAACATTTCTCTAGTATGGGATTATTAGGAGCCTAGCTTTCTTTTTTTAGTGAAAGTTTTCATTCTATGAATGTTTTAGGAGGATTGCTTAGATTTTGCATAATACATCCATTTACAGAGTTTGTCATTGTTTGTGATATTTTATAACTTCACATCTCTAATAAGTGATAAATTGATGATATTCATTCTATTAAATCCATTTTGAAGCTATTATTATACTTTTGGATTTGTACCGCTTGATTATATATGCACCATATATCTTGTCGATGTGTTTGTATATGATTAATTTAGCTATACATATTCTTGTAAAAGCATTATGATATGATTATACAGTCCAATTATAATAATATCAAAGTAATTAATATGAAATAACATTATCCACTGATAATTAACATCTTAATTATATGCTTGTGACATTAGATTCATTTATGTATGGACACCATATTGCTAATCGTACTATTGGCCTTAGGTCTATTTACCAATCTTACCCAAGCCTATCAACTTATATTGATATATTTTTTACATGTTGTTAAGTTGAGTTTTAAATTGCAATGTTTAGAAGAGATTAGTGAATTTGATTCAAAGTACCCTAATTTTCTTTTCTAATTATTTTGATTGTTAGCTTACAACAATCTACTAAGGGATAATGATTTTTAATCAATTTGCATCACCTTTAATAGGTAGTATTTTAATCTTATTATTTATATATGCTTCATAACTACAAAATCTTATTTAATTTGTAGTGGCATGTTGAAATTGTTAATTTAATGCTATCATTTGTTGTTTAAATTTTAAAAGAGAAATTCTTAATAAAGCATTGAATTTCATTTTCTTAGAATTTTATATTGTTAATTTACTAATGAATACAAGCTTTACACTGTGGTGTATAATTATTTATGAGGTTTATTGATTTAGTAAACATATTAGGCTATTAGTGAAAACCTTGGCAGCTGATTAAAACTATTGAAACTTATCAATTACTAATGCATATGAAAATAGATATGCCTTTTTCTTAGCTCCTATTCCTTTTCTATTTTTCTCGTATTACTAAAATATATTTGATAGTTCTCTTTGCTTAACTTCGTGTCTATTTTCATGGAGTCATGCATACCCATTTCACTTATTTGGTTAAGATAATATTTATTGAAGCTTGGAAATGCATATGTGATGTATTAAATTAGCAACTAGGGCTTTTTATGAAATAAGGAGCTATGTATTCCTTTAGATTTATATAATAGAACTAAATTAGAGTCTTTTAATCACTTGGGATCATTTTTATGATTATTGGTTTTGTTGTTAGATAAACTTATTTTACTCCCATGTTTATTATAAGAATAGTTATGTTTTATATGAGAAGTGGCTTAGTGAGGGTGAAGCTCTGAAAACTTATATTTGATACAATGAGTGCATTCATGGATTTTGGTAACTCATAATGGGTATGCTACCTCCATACAATGCAAACTTTGTTTTTTCAAGTTTCATTGAAATGAAATTCCAAGAGTAAATAATGGAAATATCTTTGAAGAAGGAGATCCATAGTACGATGCAATGCTTAATTAAATGGTAGGATGAATTAGATCAAAGTTCGGTGAAAAAGGATCAATCACAAGTAGTATTAAAACAAGCCAATCCTTATTGAGATACTTTAGAGGTATCAAGTCAAAAGGATCACTTATACAATTATTACAATATGAATTTTCATAAATATGTAAGTAATTATTCAAATAGAATTATTATATTAGGATAATTTAGTAAACTCATTTTCTAACAAGCATGAACACATTTGTTTAAATATCTATATACTTTAGTCTATAATAAGCTACTTCTTCCATAAAAATTATAAATTGTTATAATATTTATTATCTATTAATGTCTAATCTTAATAAAATAATGATTATGAACAAGTCAGGAATAAATATATAAATGTAATATAAGTCTTATAGTTATGATCTCATTATAATTTCATTTACAATGTACATTTATCTCATGTACTTTATCTCATACATTAGCTAATTAAACAAATATACATAAGATAAATAATGCTTTTAAATAATTATAGTACAAAAACTATAACCAACCGATTGACTATCAGGCATAAACCAATAATCTTCCATTTGAACTAAGTCAATTGTGTAAGTATCTTAGACCATATCAATATATGATGATCATAATATTACTAGTGTAATATCCCATCACCGATGGGAAGGGTAAATTGGTCATTTGGGACAGGTTAGGAATGTTTAAACATATCTCGACATGCACATGCATCATATGGCCTATATATATATGAATGGTAATTTTTGCACATGCACATGATTGTACATGCATTAATGACATTTCTTGGCATATGTGTGTATAAATGTAATTTTTTGTGAAAAATGTGAAATATGGGTTTGAAAAATTGAATTGGAGTGATTTATGTGTGTTTTACATTTTTAGGAACTTTTAGGAATTTTTCTGAAATTTTTGGGGAACAATATCCAGACCGAAAAAATTGCCAAGTGGCAGTTTGATTTGATTTCCAGTACTAGAAATGACTGTTCAATGGCACCGGAAAATTAGAAACATGATTTTAGGAATTTTTTATTCGAGCCATTGAAGAATTTGGAGATGATTGATGTAGAAATTGGACTTAGGGTTTGAAAATTGAATTGTGGAGCCAAACATTGTCTTATCTCCACTAGCCTTATTTTAATTCAAACTCTTCCCCTTTTAGCTAGGCATCCACGACACTCTCCTTTTAAAAGGGTAATTGGTGTTTCAAATGAGATTTTCTCCTTCATACATAGCTTCTCCTCTTTTCTTCTTCATGGGTCTTCTTCTTCCTTGTTATTTTGATAATTTTGTTCATCTTTTCTCTCTTATTTTCTTCTTGCCTTGCTCCTCCTTGTATTTATAAGGAAAGATACCCTACTTAAGTCAAGCTTTTCTCCTTGTGATGTTGAATGTCGTGGGTGTTAAGGGTGTGAGTGGAAGTTGGTGATTTGAAGAATTGG
>JANZLD010030683.1:0-10150 GCA_026413575.1 Erythroxylum carthagenense
GGGAGTCTATGGTTGATGCTGTAAATGGTGTGCTGATTGACAGAGACGAGGCTTTAAGGCAACTTAAATTCCATCTTACTAGGGCTCAACAGGTCATGAAGTCCACAGCGGATGCTAGACGCCATGATGTTCAGTTGGAGGAAGGAGATTGGGTCTATGTAAAGCTTAGACCCCATAGACAAACTTCAGTAGCACGACGAATCTGCCCTAAGATTTCAGCCCGGTTTTATGGGCCCTTCCAAGTGCTAGCTAAAGTGGGGAATGTTGCCTACAAGTTAGCTCTTCCGGATTCTTCCTGAGTTCATCCGATCTTTCACATTTCTCAGCTGAAAAAGGTGATTGGAGACCACGTGCCTGAACCTACTCTTCCCCCTGGCCTCGAGGTAGACTCCATCGAGCCTACTGCTCCGGAAGCCATCCTTGCGAAACGTACAGTCTAGAAAAATCAAGGGCAGATTGTCGAATGGTTAGTGCTGTGGAAGGCGAAGACAATTGAGGAAGCTTCCTGGACAACCGCTGAACACTTGCAGCAGCAGTATCCTTCTTTCTCCCTTGAGGACAAGGCAAATTTCGCAGGAGGCGGAATTGATAGCTCTTCGGGCCATAAACCTATATTGACTTACTCTAGGAGGAATAGGAGACAGCAGCAGAACATGGGCCACAAACCCATAGTCACATACTCCAGAAGGAAGAATAAGGCAGAGCAGATAGTGAGTGATGAGTCAGCTAACGGTTAGACTATGAGTTTGTTAGAATTAGTTGGAGGAGAGAGGAATTAGTTAGAGGAGAGAGGAGCTAGGGGCGAAGGGGAGAGGAGAGAGGAGCTAGGGGCGAAGGGGAGGAGAGGAGGGTATCTTTTGTCTGGAATTATCTCAGCAGAAAAGCTTGAGGAGCCATAGTCGGTTGGTAGCAACAGTTCTTGTAATCCTATGGGGCTTTGCTAATTATCAATAAAATCATATACTATCATCCATTTGCTTATCAGTATGTATCAAATATAGGTCGTTATATGAATGTTAAAGAGGGAAAAGTATTAGCGTTGAAAAGCCATGATTATCATGTACTTTTGTATCGATTACTTCATGCTGGAATACGTGGGTGTTTGACGAAGGATATGTCTGTAACTTTGGGTCAATTGGGAGAATTTTTTAAGAAATTATGTTACAAGAAACTTAAGGTTGAAGAGTTTGTCAAAATGGAAAAAGACATAGCTTTGATTCTATATAAGTTTGAACTAGTATTCCCCCCATCGTTTTTTGATGTTATGGTTCGTTTAGCAATTCACTTAACATATGAACAAAACTTTATGGACTAGTTCAATTTCGATGGATGTTCCCAATTGAAAGGTAATTCATATTAACTTTTACTTTTTCCAAAGTTATATGTTATTAACAATTCTTAATTTTTTGCATTTTGTTCAAGTTTTTATGCTCTCTTAAGCGTTATGTATGTAATAGAACTCAACCTGAAGGATCTATTGTAGAGGCTTATATAGCAAATGAATGATTGAAATTTTGTTCAATGTACTTAAGTGATGTGGAGAAAAGAATTAATAGATCAGAACGTAACTTTGATTTTGATGAAAATGATGAGTTGTCAAATTTCTCCCAAAAATTAAGGCCACTTGGTGTGAATAAATATATGGAGTCAACTAAAGACCAATTCACCCATTATTATATTTTGAATGATTATGAGAAAGTCGATATATATGTGGAGTATGTATATTCCTTTTGATTTAAACAATCATATTATATTTTTTTCTTTGAATCTCATTTCCTTATTGTCATTTACTTTGTTAAATAAAGAGTACAAAGAGTCCATTCGTAGACAAGGGATTATTAATGTTAAAGAAAGACATAAGGTGAAGTTTGTATCATGGTTTAGAAATGTAAGTTATGTATTGATGACATATTATGAACGTATGACAAGTTATATGTCAAAATAAATTCTCATTTCATTTTGTTATATAGATGATACGGTTAAATAACCATAACGTTTAAGAAGAGACAACAACATTATATAGTTTGGCATATGGGCCTCATATTTGTGAGAAAAATTATACAAGTTGCATTATTAATGGGTGAGATTCCACATCCAAGATTAAGATAGTCAATTTAGAAGCCAAAATTGTGGGGTTGTTGTTAAGAGATGTCATGACGACGATTTTATTGACTTCTACGGTGTCATCTCTGAAATAATAGAATTACACTACATTAAGGATAAGAATGTTATTCTATTTAAGTGCAAATGATTTAATCTTACTGACATGAAAGTGAACGGGAATATTACTAGCATCAATGCTAGTAAGACATGTATGATAATGATCTTTTTGCCCATGCAAATTAAGTGAGGCAAGTTTTGTACCTTAACAATACTGTATTAGGAAGCAATTAAAAGCTTGTTCAAAAGTTTCAACACCAAATGTCTTTAATTTTAGTGAGAGGGATAATCGTCAATTCAATGAGGACACAAATGAAGTTTATCAAGAGATTGGATTGGAGTTCAATAATGAAGCCATTCGAATTGAAGATGTAGATATATCATCATTATATAGAAGAGATGTTAATCCCCACATAGTACAACTAAATGAAGTCTAAGCCAATTTTATCGTACAAACAGATGAAGACTATACTTAGGATGAATTAAATGACAGTGATGATACTTTGGCCAAATATACTAGTGATGAAGATTCCAATGATAATGTAATTAATGATGATGATTTTCAAAATCTTGATCATGATGATTGAATGTAAATAAATTGTTTATATTGTTCGAAATGTTATATTCATATTTGACTTATGTTGTTGATGTTTAACTTATGTTTATTTAGGAAGAATCAATGTGTTATTGATGTTTTACTTATGTTTATACAGAATGTTGATATTTGATTTATGTTTATGCCGAATGTTTAGTTTTGATTTGTGTTTAACTTATATTCTTGTGGAATGTTGATGTTTGAGTAAAGATTATGCATTATGTTGATATTTTATTTATAGATATTTGATATAATGGGACCTGGTAGAAATAAGGGAAAGAGGGTGGTAACCACCGAAGATGTTCCTCCCGAACAAAAATCAAATCAATCTGACACTATCGATCAACAACCACCGATATCATCCTTCAATGAAGGCAATCAACAACAATATATATCTACCTCAACTAGTGCTGAGGGATCTTCAGGCCTGTTATTATTAACCACCTATATTTACAGTGATGCTCAAATATTTAGATGTTTAATGTGTTTTTTCTTATCATTATTCTTTTATTGTGAAGTTCCAATACCGGCATAAGAAAAAGAGGTAGAGATATTACTAAAGGATCTGAGTTGCAACGCTCGAATGTTATAATGAATAACAAGTTGTCTGTGCATATTGACCCCACGCAACGTCATCTTGTTGATAAGATTCAATCAACAAAATTGTCCAGTGAGTTGGGAGTCGTTGTTAGGAGTGAATTACTGTGCCTTCAGCGTGCCAGGCAGTTGAAGGAAGACAACTTGCTATATAATGCTTTAGACAAAATTTTGGTAATTTTTAATTCATTTTATTATATGTATTACAATTTTACTTATTTAAAGCATAAGTTAACTTATACATGTTATTCACAGATGAAGCTCAATATCATAGATATTGAGAAACTATGTCAGATCATTATTGAAATAAAGGGTAAAGGATCATCGTTATTGACTTTATAAATACTACAAGTCTTTTCCTTTGGATGAGGAGGCAAGGAGACATATTCCAAAATGAGTAACTCTAGAAAATTGGAGTGAAATGTGTGATTATTGGGCCTCTGTGAAGGTTAAGGTTTGTCTTCTTTCTCTTCATATTTCCTTCCATTAATTTTGTTTTTGCATTTAATGACTATTTCTTCTCTTTATTTAGGAAAGTGTGAGAAAGTCAAGGTTAATAGAGCAAAAATAAAAACTCCTAATAATATCGGCTCCAAATCATTTGTTGTCGTACGACAAGAATTTGTAAGTGTAATGTTTAAAAGTTATTATTCTATTAGTTAATATAATATAATCTAATATGTTCCAATTTTTTATTCATATAATAGAGCTAGACTCAACTTTATAGACAAGAGTGTCATAGGATTACACTTTACAAGCAGACACACTACAAGGAAAGTGAAGGTTAAATGTCTAAAGAGGCGTAAAATAATTATATAAGTATAAAAATTTTAATTTTAAAGTTTATTTATTTATGTAATACTAGGTAATAATATTTGAATTACATCTCGATTTTGTGTTTTAAATTGTAGGACAAGATGTAAGAGTTGTTGCAAAGATCATTGTCTAACGGGAATGAGCTCAATGTAGATGACATTTGCAACAATGTCCTTAGTATAAGATCAGGCTATATCAAAGGTCTTAGGCATGACCCTAAGTCAATTGGTTCAACATCATCATAACCAGTATATGTAATGACGCTTCAAGAGAAGAACCGATCTCTTAAGGCTCAGTTACAATGTAATGAAGAAAAGTTAGATCATAGTCAAGAAAAATTACAACGTAATGAGCAAAAACTAGACCGTAGTGAAAGAGAGTTAAGCAAGCAAAATAAGATAGTTAAATAAATACTTGGCCACAGTATATCAGTAGTAGTGACGATGAGGGGTCTTAGTTTGTTAATAAAATTTTTTCTTAATTCTTATAATTAACATTCAATTACATGTTTTTGTATAAAATGCATATCATTTTTAATTATGAAACATTTTGTTTTATTTTATTATTATTTAAATAATTTGTCACCAATAATAATTACAAAATGTGACTAAATTATAATTCAAACCATGTTAAAAACAATAAAATGAACTAAAAATGTTGTTAATAATTATAATTAAATATTAAATTGGTAATAGGGGAGTTAAATTAAAAATAAATATTTGTTACTAAAAGTTTTTAGTTACAAATATAAAATTGTCACCAAGTATTTTACCTACGCTTTCCAGAATGTCTCTAGTAACATTTAGCTTCATTTTAATTTTCGTAGCCAAAATTTATTCTGCTACCAAAATAAATCGTTAGCAAAATTTATTATCTACGCCTACATTAACAAAGCTAATTATCTTTACCTACCAAAATCTCATCTCGTCTCATATTCTTATTAGCAACGAAGTAATGTTCATAGAAAAATCTTTTTTGCGACGATTCCTTTAAAGTGATGTAGATAATTTTTTGCTATCGGGCTTTTGCAATCATTTGTTGGACAATTTTTTCGTCACTAAAAACTCTTTGCAACATTTTAGTTTCTTTCAACGACGTTATATTCTGTCACCAAAACCCTTCTCTATTGTAGTGAGAATTCGTAGTAGCAATTTATAAAATTTGGAGTATTTTATTAATCTTAGCCAACAATGAAACAAAATAAAATCAGAATTGATGAAATGCAATTAAATTACTAAACTAATTTGGTAAGATAATTAAATAGAAAGAAAACATCAAGATAATAAAATGTTAAGGTTTTGAGGTTCATTTATAAGAAATTTCAATTGTCATACAACGATTAATTATCAAGATTAAAATAATAATTAATTTAATATATCTATGACTTTTATTAACGCCCTTAGTTATATCTAATTAAATAATCGCCATCCCTCGAATCTCTTTAGTTATCACACTAGTATGAGAAAACTTTTTTTTAGATCTAAAATATTTGCATATATTGTACGTCTCCTCTTATTCCTTAATACAACTCTAAAATTAAATCTATAATAATTAGACATAAATCCAACAATTAAGATCAAAGAGAATAAATTCAACCAAAGAATAATAACTCATGCATTAGTAATTGAAGTATCCAATATAAACTACACTCTTAATCCTAACTAGGTTAGCTATTAAATATTATAAACATAAAATTTAAAAATTAGTCTTAACATCAAAGAAGATAAAGATGGAAAACATAGAATAACATATCTCAATTTTGTCTAACTTGAGGATGTTCTCCTTCCAATCCTTACTTCTAAACTTTCTTGATGTTAGGAACTTGTAAACAATAACTAAAGACAAGTAGTTGCCAAAAGCTTCCCCCAAGACACCTAAGAAACCTCCCTAATGAATCTTTTTAAAATTATTTATAGCAAGGGTTACATTATAGAGTCTTAAGTTTGATTACAGTATGCTTCTATACATCTTTAGATTGTGTGTTATGAGACCAAAGTTAAACCAACTTCCACACCGACATTGGTTAGCTTCTAGAACTTTATACGTGTAAAGATTGATGAGATAGCTATCGGTCATAAATGCCTCTCTAGCATTAGTTTACATATGTTTCTCAAACTTTTCTATCTAATAACACACTAGAACCAATTCCATTTGCAACACGTGTGCCAGTTATATCCTATTTCAAGATTCTCTAGTCTTATCAAGTTTTTGACATCTTCATGGTTGAATTGATCTCTAATGCCTTCTACTAATCTAGAAGTGCTACATTTCAAACTAATCTAACCTTTATAAACATGTAAAATATAGACTATTTTTTTTGTTTCACACTTAATGGTTGTCCTCAAGAAATTGGCAGCAAAACAACCAAACTAATAGATTATACTAACTAAAATAAAAAAGAATTCCACTTCTATAGGTATATGGTGACATTTAGCATATGACATAAACCTTTAAACTCCTAGGTGTTACCAATGGAGAAGTTATAATATCTTAAGAGTTTGCTAAGTTATCACAAATATCGACATATATTGAAGCTTTTGGGATTATATATATGTGTCCAGTCGATTGGTCCAAACCTAATACCACATTTACTAATCTTTTAAAAAAAAGAGTTGGAAATGATTAAATCTCACACATACTAGACGATAACATGTTTCCCTTCAACTAAGAAGAAATATTTAGCCATTCATAACAGAGGTAAAACTCAATAGAAAAGTAGCAAGACATATTGTCTCCATCTCTACAATTTTTTCAAAAAAATCTGAAAATTCCTAAAATCAGGAAAGTAGAAGAAAAAACGTGAAAAGATGATATGTATCTAAGGGTCTTCTCTTCCCTCTTATCATTATCTTTATCAAGTACACTTTCCACATAATCAGGTAGCAGATCCCTATATAAAAGACAACAACTTGATTCCCAAAATAATAAAAATCCTAAGTGTATCGAATATGTTTTCAAATCAGATTCTGCAGATAAATTTTCCATTTGCACGTACCCATACTTAGTCAAAAACTTTTCTGCCAGTTGGGAATTCGAATTTTCTTTTCTTTCCTTACATCTTTTTTATTCAAATTCATCTCCCATGTGTTGAAATCATCTGAGAACAATTAAAAAACAAGTTCATTAATTTTAAATAAAAATTTCAACAAAATGAAGAGATTTATATCCAAAGTTAGCATAAGCATAACAACTTATCAAACCCCCATACCAATCTTTTGCTCGTCCTCGACAAACTATATTTACAATCAATTGGTCAACTAATCAACTTCCTTTATTCCAAGTCTCACAAAAGTAAGTAGTGCACATTTAAAGAGTTAAACAATTTTGTAAGCAATGAATACCCCAGAGTTAATCATTCAAGTAATATAAACAAAGTCAATTTAAGGCAATCATATTTCAAGAACTAGCACATAATTATAGCAAACTCTCACGGATTGGATTTCACTCAAATCATTCAAGTGTTTATTGGTTCAGTATCTCACTCAAATTCTTCTAATGCAAATATTCTACCATATACTTGCTTTTTCACCAACTTTTCACCACTTGAAATACAAACATGCACAAATCAAAAGGGCTTTATTAAAGGTTGTATTAGGCTATAGGTAAAGCTAAGGATTGATAAACGAAAAAGGGGTAAAATCATAAACATTAGCTAAGCACCTAACCACTTATGGAGACACAAATTCAATCACAAAGGAGTCAACAATGTCATTCCATAGAGATAAATTACACTCCATAACTTGTTTTCATTGTTATTATTTTTCTTTTTTCTTTTTTCAACGTACTGATATTTAAAGATAGTAGTACAATGCATAATGCAAATCTAAATCTCTTCAATTTCCTTTCATTGTTTTCTTTTCCTTGCTTTCGATATCTCTCCAAATAAGTTTGACATAAATCATGGTTAGAATGCTTACTTACATTTATGAAGGGTGAAGTTATGAGAAGTGTTGGGCCCCGAGTCCTTTTTCATATTTTTGAGGTTTAGTTTGCCTAAATTCCTTTTAGTAATTAATTTGAGATTTTTAGTGCTTAATTAATGGATATTAAATGAAGGGAGTTAGTTAAAATTAGAGTTTTGATAAATTGTTAGAATAAAAAAAAGAATAAGATGGTGTAGGGGTAATTTAGGAAGTTTGCTTATGTTTTTAAGGCTTAAGGCTTATAAGAAGGGGCATTTTAGTCCTTTTAGTATCAATTAATAGAAGAATAAAAGGAGAGATCCCTTGTTGCCGTGAGTGAAGAGGAGAGACACGCATTTTGTAAAGAAAAGAAGAGTTTTAGTGAAACTACAACGTTTTGGAGGCTTAGTTTTTAAGTTTAGAAACAAATTCCCTAAGGCATTTGAAAGAGAAGTCACGAAATTACAAAAGAAAAGAGAGGGAGAGTGACCCTTCGGTTAAGAGAAGAAGAAGAAGAAGAAGAAGAAGAAGAAAAGAAGCTAGGGCTTTGGTTTACCTTGCTTTAGAAAGGAGAATTGAAGAGTTCCTTAAGAAGGAAAAGGAAGAGGAAGAGTTTAATCTTCCATAAGAGGCAAAAGAAGCAATTTCGTGGGTTGTTCCTGATAACTTGCAATTTTGTCATGTTAATTATTTATGTTTTATATTCTTTTGGTAGGCTTTTATGATGTTTTGCTTATGTTTTCTTGGGAATTTGTGTCTTTGTATGTTCTAGGTGACAAAATACAAAATGACACAATTTGGAGCGAAATTGGCTAATCTGGAACTGAAGATTTCAACATGGCCATGTTGAAGGTAACACAGTGCTGTGTTGGCAGATTACGACCTGAGAATTTTGACTTGACTCCTTGGGATTTGGGCCTCAATAACAGCCTTCTTTGTTGACAAAGTCAAGCCTTGAAGTTTTGTTGTCAAATGGGCCCCACTTTGTTCATTCATTAAGCCATTAAAAGTAAAAGGGCCCACTTCATTTAATGAGATGGAACAAAAACCTAGGAGGGCCAAGGGTTTACGGCAACTTTTAGCAAGGGGGAGCAAGGAAGATTATTATTAAAAGAGGTGAGCTAAAGGAATTAAAAAGGTAAGTGGGCCCCATTTTATTCATTAAAGAGGAAACATGTTGAAGGAGGCCCACACCATTTTAATGAAGGGAATGACTAAAACCTAAGGGAAAGAAAAGAGAGGACTACGGCAATTGGGAGAGGAGAGCTTTTAGAGACTATTTTGGGAGATAACAAGAGGAGTGTGGGGCCCACATCATTTAAGAGGAGACAAAAGAAACCTAGAGCATTGAAGAAAAGAGGGTGACGGCAGCAGCAAATAACAAGAAGAAAAAGGCACGGTAACTTGGAGAAAAAGAGAAGAGCAGTGCGAGGCTGGAGGCGGCAACAGCTGGGCAGGCGCAGGCGTGGAAAATTGAAGGCTGCGGCTGCAGCTTGCTGGCTCAAGCACAGTGAGCACGCACAGGAGCCTACGTGGGGAGCTACAGAGAAGAGACTGAAGGTCGGCGCAGGAACAAAGGAGAAGAGGTTTTAGGTGATGGTGACCTTTATTGGTCACATCATCAAATAGTGAGAATGGAACAATAGCAGCTCATCTGGGCTTAGTGACGGCAGCAGCTATATTGGAGAGTGGACCAACGTGAAGTGAATGTGAGGCAGGACCGAAAGCTTCAGCTGTAGGTAGTTTGGTAACAGTAGGTTCAATTTCGATTTCATTTTGTTAATTTCAGTATTAATTGTTAGAGATTAGAATCATGTGCGGCTAAGTTTTAAATCTAGACAAGGTACTTGATGTTTGATACATGTAGTTCGTGAGTCTTTCGTGATTTAATTGTTTTCGTGAATTTCTTATGTTCATTTAATCTCTGCGCTTAATCGATTTATTATTGTTGAGTTTGTTGATTAATGTGGCCAGTTAATTAATTAACTTAATAATAAATTGCTGAATAGATTAGTTAATCCGTGATTGCTGTCTATCGAGTGGCGAATTAATTTCAATTAAGAGGTTAATGGGATTAAAT
>JANZLD010030894.1:0-10141 GCA_026413575.1 Erythroxylum carthagenense
TGTCAACCTATCATCCATGAGAGATGGTTTAGCATATTCCATCATTATTTTTTCATTCTTCTCCCATATTTTCAAGTTATACTTTTAATGTATCTCTATGTTCTTATTTAGTCTATTTACCTTGGTTATGACACAATACTCCTCACATTCTATATCTTCTTTAAGAAATACTGATATGATTCTTATCATACCCCACTATTAACCCTAAAGTTATAGTAAACAAAAACAAAGGAAACAAAATAAGAAAAATCTATAAATAAAATATAAAGGAAACTAACAAAAATATAATAAGAAAAATAGTATCAATGATTAGAACTAGTTGTTTCCCTAATAATGAAACTTAAAATTTGATGAGTGTTATACATTGATATTAAAGTTTTCCCTTTTAGAAATGTATCATTCACTAACTAGACAACTACATCTCTCATTGGTAACCAATATAGGACAAATCCTGTTAGAATGTGATATGGATTAAAAAGGATAACACTATTAACTAGTCTAATGATAATAAATAAAAAGATATTTTATGGTTTTTAATAATAAAATATAATATAAAACCAAAACCTAAACAATAGACAAAAAATTCAATGATAAGACAATTAACCAGAAAAGGATTAAACTAAATAGCTAAGTTTGGATAATTACTTCCTCAAGTAGTACTTTTAACATCATGACTCAATTAACATAAATTGGATACATCATATAGACTAGCAGGATCTCTAGACACTAAAGTTACACTCTCAAGATATAAGCATCCACTCTTTAGTTGTTTAATCCATTTCTCTACCGTTGCAATTCTTTTTTAAATGTACTATGCTCTACGAAATCATATAAAAGCTTTCACCCTGATATAGGAAGATTATATAGGAATCTTTTGAGCACCTAGTCCTCTACCTAAATCATGGTCCACTTACAAGTAGGCTCTCTAGAATCATCCCAAACTAATTTTAAATCAGATTTATACAAGTATATGAATAAATAAGCATTAAGACAAATTAAAGATAGCTCATAGAAATATATCTTATATAAAAAGTTAAAATCAAATTAATCCATGCAAAAATAACCATTAGTATTTTTCCTATCTAAATATAAAAAATTTCTTAACTATAAATCATGTTAAAAGCATTAAATTCAAAAGAAAGAAATAGAAAAGTCATAATATAAATAAATCTAGATGATCTCCCAATTCCCATCATCATCTTGATCTAATTATATCGACATCTAGATCTTAATTTTCTAATAGAAAAATAACTTACAAGTCACTTCTTATAGATAACAAAGATGGAAAGACCTCGTGAAGCTGATGAGGAGTCAACTGATAGTGTGGTGGGGAAAGATCAATCTCAATCAATTTTGGGTCCTCACGAGCTTCTAAGGGGTGAAATACCAGTGCTATTAGCACCTAGGGAGATCTTTCTAAAGCTCTTCCATGATATGATGACATTGATAGATAGAATGACTATGCCTAAAGCTCCTATAGAAGATTTAAGAAAGAATAAGTTAGAAGAATTTTTGGGCATGACTCTAGAAGAATTTGATAAAGCAGAATATTGGTTAGGACAAAGAGGGACAAATCTCCACCAAATAAATGGTTACCTATGCAGTCTCTCTCTTGCAAGGGACAATCTATGATTGGTTGGAAATTAGTCTTGTTGAATCCTTAGATGCCTAACCCTCGGACTTGAGAGTTCTTTACCTAAGAGTTTAAGAAGAAATATATCACAGAAGCTTATAAAGAAGCTAAATTTAAGCAGTTTTTGAATTTGAGACAAAGAAGCCTATCCACGGATGAGTATGAAAAGGATTTCAACTGGCTCTGCAAGTATGCTCTAGAGCTTATTCTGACATAGGCATTTTGATGCCGATAATTTGAGGATGGATTGAATGATTCTATCAAAGAGTACTTAGTGGCAATAACTTCTCTACAACAAGTGAGATACTATCAGCTGGTTGAAGTGGCTATCAAAATAAACAGTTCAGGGATAGCTAAAAGAGAAAGGGCACAAAGGAGGAGTTTTTCTAGAGGTGGCTCATCTTTGGACAAGAGGACCTTAGGACTCGAAAGGTGCATCCCTAGTAAAGTTAGTCTATAGTCCAGTCACCAGAGGAAGACTTTAGGGGTAGTCCACAATATCTAATACTGGTAAAGAGTCTTCATCTAGATAGGGGGATGGATTAACAGAGTGCTCCCACTCTGCCAGGAGACATTGGGGCACATATAGGTGGTTGATTGGGGCCTGTTTTAAATGTAGGGGTACTGATCATCTGATGGCTAATTATCTACAAGGCTTGGAATAAAGTAGAGAACCTCAGGGAAGCAGAGGGCATCCAATGCACCCATTGCATCTAGAGGACAAGGTATAGGTAAAGGTGGACTAGGTCAGCCTAGGGCCACTTCAAGCACAATATCTGAGTCTGTTGATTGTCCTACAACAAGAGCTGGTCTAGCACAGACTTATTTTATGAAGGCTCATAAGGAATGACATGTCCCAAAATTTATAGCTAGTATCTTCTCTCTCTTTGATTTTAATATGCATGAATTAATAGATCCCGGTTCCACTCATTCATACATTTGCATTGGGTGAGTGTGTGATAGAATGTTATCAGTAAATCAATTAGCCTATGATATATATGTGACTAGTACATTGGGCCTTAGTGTATATGTGAATAGAGTGTATAGGGATTGCCCTATTAGGATACATGGGAAATCATTTACTACTGATTTGATAGAGCTAGCTTTCTATGAATTTGACTTGAACTTGGCCATGGATTGGTTATCCAAGCACCAAGCTATAGTTGATTGTGCGTTTAAAACAATTATGCTCAAAGATTCTGATGGTTCTGAAATAATGGAGTATGGTATTCGGTTTAGTCCTTCAACAAAAAAGGTTGTGAGGCACATGTAGCTTTAGTACTTGATTCATACTAGTAGTAAATGAGTTTTTAGAAGAGTTACCGGGTTTGCCACCCAAGACAGAGGTAGAATTGTCTATTGAAATTGTACCTGATACTGCTTCTATTTCAAGGGAATCTTATAGAATGGCTCCTATAGAGTTAAAAGAGTTAAAGACTCATTTATAGGAACTTTTGGACAAGGGTTTTATTCGGCCCAGTGTGTAATCATGAGGAGCGTCAGTCCTTTTTATTAAGAAGAAGGATGACACCCTACGAATGTGCATAGAATATAGATAGTTGAATAAAGTGACTGTAAAGGATAAGTATCCATTGCCTATAGTAAAAGATTTGTTTAATCAATTGAAAGGTGTAGTAGTGTTCTTTAAGATTGATTTACAGTTGGGTTATTACGAGCTTCGGGTAAAGGATGTAGATGTTTCAAAGGACACATTCAGAACTTGATATAACCACTATGAGTTCTTAGTAATGCCTTTTAGGCTAACTAATGCACTAGCTGCTTTTATGGATTTGATAAATAAGGTGTTTCGACCCTACTTAGACTAATTTGTTGTGGTGTTTATAGATGATATATTGTTTTATTCTAGGAATGAAGAGGATAATTGTGCTATACACTTTAAGAGAGAAGTAGTTATTTGTGAAATTAAGCAAATGTGATTTTTTATTAAAGGAAGTTTCTTTCCTCGGGTATATCATCTCTTCAAAAGGTATCAAGGTGGATCCTGATAAAATGGAGGCAATTGCTTATTGGAAGCCCCCTTAGAATGTAACAGAAGTGAGGAGTTTGCTGGCTTAGCTAGTTATTATTAGTGTTTTGTCAAAGGATTCTCAATAATTGCAGCTCCAATCACAAAGCCACTTTGGAAAGGCGCAAAGTTTGAATGGAATGATAGATACCAAGCTAGTTTTGATTAGTTAAAGAAGATGCTCACTGAAGCACTAATGCTAACGAAGCCAACTCCAAGCAAAAAGTATACAATGTATAATGATGTTTTTAGGAATGATCTGTGTTGTGTACTGATGCAAGATGGGCAATTGGTGGCTTATACCTTGAGACATTTAAAGCCACATGAACAAAACTACCCTACATATGATTTAGAATTGATAACAGTAGTGTTTGCCTTAAAAGTCTGGTGGCACCACTTATATGGGGAAAGATGATGGGCATACATAGATCTAAAAAGTCTTAAATACCTGCTCACATAGAAGGAGTTCAATTTAAGGTAACAACGTTGTCTAGAATTGTTTAAAGACTATAATTGTATATTTGATTACACATAGGGAAAGCTAATATGGTAGCAGATGCTTTGAGTAGGAAGTCTATTTTATCTCTGTCAGCACAATACAATAGATGGAGCTTTGATAGCTTGATTAAAAGCAAGTCCTGACATGAGGCAGATGATAGTATATGCAAAAAAAAGGTGATGCCAAGTTGCAATAAATTGTACAAGCATTATAAGAAGGGAAACAGACTAATTTTGTAGTGGAAGATGATGCAAGTCTATACTTAAATAGTAGACTATATGTACCAGTAGTAAAGGACATGATGAAGAAGTTATTACATAAAGCCTATAATATTGTGTTCAACATGCTTCCTGGGGGTAACAAGATGAACCAAGACTTGAAACAACATTACTGGTGGCCAGGAACGAAGCGTGATGTAGTGAACTATGTGTCTAAGTGCTTGACTTGTCAACAGATGAAATCAAGCCTTGTTTGGCCTATTGAATCCTTCCTATCCCAATTCCATAATGGAAATGGGATAATATCACCATGGATTTTATTATACGCCTACCCTTCATATAGAGAAAGCATGATTTAGTATGGGTTATAATGCAGAGATTCACCAAATTAGCTCACTTTATACTAGTCCGAATTGAAAATTCTATGGATCAATTAGCTGAGATGTATGTGAATGAGATTGTTTGGCTATATGAAGTGCCATTGTCAATTGTTTCTGACCGAGACCTGTGATTGTGGAAAATTTTGCAAGTAGCTTTGGTTACTCAGGTGAGCTTTAGAATAGCCTTTCACCCATAAATGGATAGGCAATCTGAGAGAGTTATACAACTGCTAGAAGATAGGTGTAGAGCATGTGTTACCTTTCACCCACAAATGGATGGGTAATATGAGAGAGTTATACAACTGCTAGAAGATAGGTGTAGAGCATGTATTATGGAATTTCTAGGCAGTTAGGATAGGTACATTTTGTTAATGGAATTTACCTACAATAATAGTTATCAATCTCGTATAGGCATGGCAACATATGAAGCATTATATGGAAAAAAATGTAGAACCCCCAATATATTGGACCTAATTGGCTAGAAACAAGATGATTGGGCCTGACAAAGTCAAAGACACAAAAGAGAAAGTAAGGGTTATTCAACAAATATTGAAGGCTACAAATGATAGACAAGAAACATATACTAATTTGAAGAGGAAAGATATTGAATATGACGTAGGTGACAAAGCTTTCTTGAAAGTTTCACCTTGGAGAAAGGTGTTAAGATTCGGGAAAAAGGGAAAGCTTAGTCCGAGATTTATAGGTCCATATGAAATCCTTTAAAGAATTAGACCAGTGGCATATAGGTTGGTTCTTCCTATGGAAATATCCAAGTTGCACGATATCTTCCATGTCTCAATGCTACGGAGATACCGGTTGGATGATTGACATATGTTACTGGTACAAGAGATAAAGATCCAACCAGATTTCTCTTATGAAGAGGTGAAGGAAATCATGGATAGAGAAGGGATATTGTTAAGGAATAAGAAAATTCCTCTTAAAAAGGTGCTTTGGCAACATCATGGAGTTGAAGAGGCAACTTGGCAACCTAAATTGATGATGAGAAGTTAGTACCTGCAGCTATTCAATATATATATGAATTTCGAGGGTGAAAATTTTTTTGAATGGGGGAGAAATTTAAGGCCCCAACATATACCCTAGGAGCATTATAGTATGTCCAGAGTGTATTAAGAAGTGAACATAAGGAACTAAGATTAAGCATAGTAAGGGATATAATGGTAATTAATTTAAAAAGATAGGGGTAAATTGGTAATTCATTTAATTTGGCATAGACATGAGTAACTATATGTGAAATATGAACTAGAATGAAATCAATTGATGATGTTATATGCCAATGTGGGAATTAAAGGAAGAAGAAGGACCAAATGTGAAATTTGCCTAAAGTTAACATATGGTCCAATAGGATTGAAGCATGTGTGTGAGATTTCATGAAATAGTAATATAAGAGAGGAGAGAGGGACGACGAATGTGGGGTTTTAATTCAAAATTTTCCTCTTCTTATTTGCTCTTGATTTCATCTTCTTAATCACATCGTTTTGTATACGGAATCAAGCTAATCCTAAGTGGAAATCAAGGTAAAAGTTAGTAGTTTTTCTTCTCATCTTCGTCTTTTCTTGCTTTTCTCTTGAAGAGCGGAATTATAAGGTTAGAATTAGGATTGAGATACGTATTTTTTGTGTTTCTAGTTGGTGAATCAAGCAAAGCTTAAGGGGAAGAGAAGGAAAAGTATTAGAAGAGTTAGTTGACCAATTTCTAGGTTTGGGACTACACTTAATTTAATTTGTATTTGTGCATGTTTGAATGTGTACCAAGATTGATTTAGACATGGAATGGTTGCTGGAATAATGTATGTGTTACTTTGCATGGAATCAATTGAATATGATAAGAGAGTAACATTTAGTTGAATTCTATCTAGGGTTCATTTGAACTAGTCCCATTGTTTTGGCCAAATTAGCTATAACTTAAGACATATCAAGAAGCATCTATAGAATAGATGCGGACCTAATTTTGAAAATATGACATTAGAAATTGAGATTGGAAATGATGACCTGATGATGCTCTTGTTTTGGAACAGCTTAAGGTATTTGGTACATATATCATGATTTAGAAGCCCAAATGGCTTGATTTTTAATGTTATAGAAGATAGAGACATAGGGGAACAATTTTTTTACAAGACAAGCCTAATTTGAACGTTTGATATGTTAAAAATTATGGAGTAAGTCAAAATCATCGTGTCATTGACTTCTAGACTTACGTGTTTTCCCATTTTTAGACCCCTCGTGTGCTCAGCTCAAATTGCACTATTTTGAGCTTTTTGCTTCAAATTTTTACCGAATCATATCCAAACCTTTTTGAATGTTTATGAAACTTTGCAAACACCTAGAAATAAATGAAATATAACCTACCATATGTCAATTGGGTGATTAAACATTGAAATTTAAGAACATAATGCATGCTAAAGGAAATTTACATTTATATAGATGATTTATGCATATTTATTGCTTATAAGTGTATAGTATGACTATACAAGCTACATACTAATTTTATGAACATAATTAAGTACAACTTAACATGTTTTATATTTAAATGATGTGTAGGAATTTATATACTAGAATTATGTAAATGTATATAGAAAAACAAAACTTATATGAAATAAATCATACGAGTACATATGATTTGTATACTATTTTAATGGTGGTAGGTTATAACTTGCTTGTATTAACTTAAATACAAATTTTATGATAAGTATCATATGATTTGTCAATATATTAATTATGAAATTGGCAAATAACTAAAGGAAAATGTTACAATGCCTACTTTATTGTCTTGGTGGTGTATAGATAGGCATACCTATAGGGTTACAGTGTAGCTGCTACAATTTGACACCAATGGTCTCTTCATTTCAACAGTATAGTGTTTCTGTAGTTTGATGCCATCAGGTATCTATAGTTCGATATTTTAGGGTATCTATAGTTTGATATCTTCGGATATTTATAGCTCCCGTTATCCACACCCACAGGAATGTGCAGGCCTAAAATAGAAAGTAAGTTAAATAGTTATAAATAAGAGATAGAGCATGACAACATAAATAATCTGTGTTGATGAGCATTAAATATCAATATTTGGCTTATAAATGTCAATTTATGATGGATGAATAACATGTTGATGCATATTTACATTATGTACCTTGATTGATTATGCCATCATTATTTATGTGAGTTTATGATATCCATAAATGTGTGTGTGCTTGGTGGATCATTGGTATAAGTGGTTGTCCAAACTAAGTGTTTCCATACTAAGCTTTCAAGCTGAGCATAGGTATTAATTTGTGCAGGTCAAAGTAATAGGAGTGAGGCACAGGGATCATCTATAGGGACCAAGGCTAATCACTAGAAGTAAATGTACTTTTGGAATGTACCTTTATGGTTAAAGATGATTGTATATGTAATGAAGAAGATTGTAATATTTCTTTTGGATTATCATATAAATGTAAAGATGTAATACTACTTTTAAGTGATAATGTTAAGTGATATGAAATTTTGTAATATGTATATGTACAACATTGAATAAACAAATGTGTTATGAAAATTCCTATAAATGAATAGAAATATATGCCATGAATGTATGTACTAGAATTTGGATGTCACGTATGTGGCTGGTTATAAGTTTCGTATAGGGGGTGTTACAATAAATGTACATACAATGCATTTCACCTAGGGAACAAACAATATATAACAATCACCTTAATTTCTTCACAATCTTTAGAAAATTACATACTAAAACTAAAAAAGCTAAATAAAATGATATAAGGATCCTAAATTTGAACACATGCATACCCGATTGAATGACTGCTTTATTGTCACGATGAATAGGCATAGTTTTCGCAATCAAAAACTATTTCATTAGGCCATTGTCACCACCTCCATTTTCGTCTACGTTCTCTTCAAGGTTTAAGCAAGCTTGACACAACACATAGTGTATACAATCACACGTTCATCAAATGGCTTCTTAACAAAAAATGAGATACAAATAATAAAGAAAGACATCTAATTTGAATCATACTAAAAACCTTGAAGAAGAAGATAAAAAATTGACGAAAAGTGGTAATTAGAATTTGGTGATTAGATTTGTTGTACATATATTTATTCTTCATCAAAGATAATTATGTCAAATACCTCCCATCGGAGCTCATTTTTGCCATCGGAACCTATCTGCCACATTGACATTTTGCAAATTTATGTTAACAATTTTATTTTGAAAAGGTAATAGAAACAAAAATAGGTCATAAATATAGTCAATGTAGAAGCAGAATGTGCAATTAAATAAGGAAACGAAAAATTATATGAAGTTATATACAATTATCAAAATATTCACAAAAGAAGCAAATATTATTAAAACTTAATTTTTTAGCCAAACAAAAATCCCCTGTACAAGCACATTCTAATTTTGCCACTCACCTTTAATGATTAATAAAACCCAGGGCATATATCATAGATTAATAAGTGATCTAAAATCTTTAAGAATAAAAGAATTCTTATTTGAATGTTCTTTTCACATCTAACAAACTTATAAGATTATTAATGGAGATCAATAAGTTAGTATAACTAGTTGAAATTGAGTTTATAACCTACTCATATAAGAAAAGAAAGTTTCTATTAAACATATAATGAGTACTTCTAAAAATTGTCTATTCTAAACATAAGTTACAACCTACATAAATACACTACGAAATTATACAACATAGACCATATTACTTTTTAAAGTCTTTTATCATAAAATCTAATACGAAGATGCTTATCAATCAAGGTATCATTCACTACTTATCTTTGTGGTTATGATCAATCCATGCATTAATTTTAAATATACATATAAAAATAATGCATTAATTCTGACTAGAAACATCAGCAAGAGAGAACATGTTAAACTTGAACTTATAACAATCAATTGAAATATTCGAAATTAAATGAAACAATGAGGTTAATACGGAGATTTAGGATAATCACTCATGTACATATATATCCCACTTCCCTACAAAATTTTGACATCAAATTGCCTTGATCCTGATATCAACATCATTATACAATTTTTTTCATTTATTTAATTTGGAAAGTTTGTTCCAACATTGTAGCAATGTTAACTTTGTCTATTAACTTAGACAATTAGATAAAAATTAAATGAAAAATACACATACATGTAGAGACAACCAAGGATTACAGTTAGCTAGATGAAGTCTAACACACTATCTATAGGTATTATGGAAATTAATTACTTGGAAAACCAAAAACCCCTGTGGAGTTGAAGACATCGGCAACACAGAAGAAGATGCACACTAGAGATGAAGACGGATATTGTTGGATCGGAAAAAGAAAGCATGCTTAGTTTGGAGAAACGATAGATTTCAAAACTTTTTAAGAAATCATCTTG
>JANZLD010030921.1:0-10141 GCA_026413575.1 Erythroxylum carthagenense
AGATATAATTTAATATCCCGAACTCATCCTAATTACCAAAATGCCCTTTCCTATAGGAGAGGGGATGTTACAATTAACCTTCAATAGGTGGGGGGTCCTCTTAAATACTAAATTGTTGGGAGTTAGCAGCCAAGTCAGAAATTAGACTTCTAGCTTCAATAGGTGTCTTATCTACCAATGCACTCCCGCTTACTGCATCTATCATACTTATTTTTTGTGATAGAAGCCCCTTATAGAAATATTGGATTAAGAGCTACTCACTAATTTGATTATTCGGGCAGCTAGTACACAACCTCTTGAACCACTTCCAATACTCTTATAATGTTTCCCTATAATGTTGTTGAATTACCTAAATCTATTTCCAACTATTCGTAGCTTGAGACATAGGAAAGTATTTTTCCAAAAAAAGTCTCTGCATCTTATTCCAAGTGTAATTGATCCGAAGGGCAAGTAATAAAGCCAATCCTTGGTAATGTATCCCAGCGAGAATGGAAATTCCCTTAACTTAATAGGCTCTTCTTGTACCCCGACTAGCTTCATGCTAGAACAGACCATGTGGAACTTCTTAAGATACTTGTGAGGATCTTCACCTGGTATACCATGAAAAGTAGGAAAAAGATGAATTAGGCCAGATTTAAGCTCAAAAGCAACATTAATAGTAGGAAAATCAATACAGAATGGTTGACGATTAAAATTAGGGGCAGCCAACTATTTAAGAGTACGATCATTATTTTGCTCGGCCATGTTAAAAGCAATATTAGAAATGGAATCACTAGAAGAATCAGAAAGTAAATCTAAAGCTATTTTTTAAAAAAAGGAACTTAATTCCTGACAACGGCGTCAAATTTATCGCGCGTCATAACGTTACAAAAATAACTAAATCTACAATTGTAGCAATGGCAAGTCTAGGTCGATTCCATGGAGATTAAATCCATCTACTTTCCTAAATTATTTGTCTAAGTAAAACAGGGGGTTTTGGTTCAATGTAAATTAGAAGAAAAAGTAAATTTGCTCTATAAAAATAAATCAAATTAAATAGCAACAAAGTGATAAAATTGATGAATGGATTGAAATCCAGTTCTTTGGTTTAATCTCAACCTAAGCACAATTTTCACATATGTCATTGAAATATCGTCTTCACCCCTTTCTTAAGACTATTGGTTGTGAATTAACAACAAGCTATGTTAATCTCAATTTTTACTTAGGTTCTAGCTAATCAATAAGAGCTCATTAATTAACCTTAAATATTGGGAAACCTATAACAAACTCTTTAAGTTTATCTGGACAACCACATTATAAGCAAAAAAAAAGATCAATCTAAGCAATAATCACATAAGCTTGGACTATTTAACTTATGCTCTGTTATCCCTAACTATTTAATATCGATAGTTGTCACTTACGACCTACATCACAATTATTACATATCACATTCAAATTCTAGCTATCGATTTGCATGAAAAAAGATTCAATAGGGCATTAAAACCATTCTCATACAATACCCAATCAATCAATACAAGATATCATAAAAAATTTGAAAGAAGGAAAGAAAACGATACACAATAATATTATGCTTAATATGTTCCTCGGCCTTGATTGCACCCCCCACCGGTATTAGGAAAGTTAGCCTTTAAGCTCTCACTATCGGCCATCTTCTCCATCACCACTGTCGATGTTAAAGAGTGATGAAAAACAAAAGAGAAAATGAGAGAAATGTATGTTTGGTTGGACCTGTCCCGAATGTCTTTTCTACAGTCACAACCTTTTCATTATCTAGTAAAATTTATGTTTAAACTAAGGGACACCTGGTGATTAATAGGGACTCCTGTCTTTCTCACACCCGTGAGTTAATTTTCATAGGTGTGAGAAGATCTCATGGTCGTGAATGGCCTTCTCAAGCCTTTTAGAGACCTCTCACGGTCATGAGAGGTGTGAATTTTAATTTCTAGCCTTCTTCCTTTATTCACCAACTGAATCACCTTTCATTTTCTATTTCAAAGCTAGGTTAAAACAAAAGTTTGGGATAGGTGGCGTGGCCTAAAATGAAAACAAGCAAGATGCTTCATTGCTCTCCACTCTCTCAGTTATACCTTCTCCAAGTGCAACACCATTAAACATTCTCATGCTTTATTTATTTTAAGTGCAGTTGTCCACCACCTTAATTCACCATCTTGCATTGGTGTTAGAAATAACTAATGCCCATGCATCTACTTGCATAGTTGTGACATACACACTCACGGCTGTGCAACTTTTCCAATACAGCCATAAGACATTTTAATGCTTCATTCTTCATTTCTTTTCATTTTCTTGTTTTCTTCTTGCTCTACTCTTCTTCTTCTTTATATGTCCAGTATATGTCTCATCTTTTTTAGCATTTAATTGTCTTTTTTTTTCTTTTAATCTTCTTCTTCTTACTCCAAGAAGAAAAAGGAATGTGAATCTTCAAAAAATGGCTCAAATGTTAGGCTTTCGACTCACTTTAGTTCTTTCACTTCCAAATTGTACATAAAATAAAATATAGGCTAAAGTGAGTATCCTAAGCATTTCTAAGGCATTAATCACTAAGTGTAGTATGTCAAATGAATCAACATTTGAACACATATCACTAAATACTTATATAAACTATATGTAGTTTTAAATGCATTTTTCTATTCATCCCCTTCTTTAATCATAATTTGATAGTAACCAGATTTTATATCAATTTTAGAGAATAAGCATGCACTATACAACTCATTAAGTATATTAGTTAATCTAAGAATGTGATTTATATACTTTATAGTAGTTTTTTTGATGGCATAATAGTCTAAACACATTTTATATGATCCATCCTTTTTTTTATACTAGTAAAATAAGAAAGAAACATGGGCTTAAGCTCTCTCTCGTGTTGCCTTTCTCTAACAGTTCTTTCATTTACTTTTGGATCTCTTTTGTCTCCTCCGAATTTATTATATATGTAGGTTGATTTGGAGTTTGAGCTCTAGAAATAAAGATGATTTAGTGCTTAATCGTTTTTATAGGTAATAATAATAATAATAATACAACAACAATAATAACAACAATAAAAATAATAACAATAATTAAATAATAGTCCCACTGTATGCTAGGTTTGGGAGGCCAGTAGTATGTAGTCGTACGCATAACTGGTAGAGAGATTTTATAGGTATTAATCCATATAGCATATTCTGTTGAAAGAGATCATTAAATTCTTGTAAAAGAGATATAACACTACTAGAAAAGTAACATTAACATCAACATTATGAGAAAGAAAAGACTCTTTACAAATAAGAAAGTGTATTTAGTGCTTGTCTAAGAATGTATCTCTCACATCTCCCACTCTTGCTACCAAACTTACTAAGCTCCCCTTGTATTTATCTCTTATTTTTACTTTATCCAAGGTGTTTTACTTATCCCTAGTTATTTTCTATTATTCCTTTCCTTCAATCTCTCTTGCTTAGTCTCATAAATCTTTACTTTAAACATGCTTTGGTAATAATGGAGCAAAAGTGATTATTTTGTAATTTATGGTAAAGGAATATCTTTTCCTATATCCATCGTGCATGGCTCTCTTATCAAATTACCAAGGATGTCCTAACAGAATATGTCTCACTTACATAAGAATCATATCACATTACAGCTCAGATCTGTACCTTCTAATTGAGAAAGAAACCAACACTTATGTTGCTTCCCTAACGTTCTCACTCCGTTAAACCATTATAGATTTTCCAATTTAGTGTATTTTATGGTTATTAGCCACAACATCTCCACTAACTTCATAATAACTACATTCATACAATTGTTCCCATCTTTGATCATACTAAAAATTTGATCCTCGATGGAACATCTTGTATGAAAAAAGATTATCCCTATACTCATTCACATAATCCTCTCCTATATATATACATAATGCCCTCCTAGTAACCAACAACCTTCCCTCTTCGGATCTTTTAATGCACTCATCATCACTAGCATCCTCTAAACTAGGTATATCATCATTTACCTCCTCTTCACTCTCTTACACATATTCTCCATCCTTTCTTAAGATCATCACTCTCTTTTGAGGACATTGTGAAGCTATATTCCATCTCTCCAGACATTTAAGCACTTGACATCTCAATTATTAGTTATTGAAAAGGAATTGGTCTTAACTTTCTCTTCACTTGAAACTTACACTTTTAGTGTAGTTGTTTCATATTTAGGATTTAGAGCTTTGCTATCCTATTTACTTCATGGATACTCTACAATTAAGAATCTATATTAAAAGTACTAAAATGGTTAATAATGCTCTTTTTAAGTTTTCTTTCTACATTTATGGTCATGTGAATTACATCTTCCAACTCTACATAATGATGTAGCTTGACAATATTAGTAATTTTTTAATTATTTCACAAATTAAACGAGTCATTATTACTTCTTGGTCTTCCTATATATTCACCCTAATCATGGAAAATTCCTTCCCTTATCGTACTTGTTTACACCCTTAAAACCCTGAGTTAACATTTGAAGTCTTTAATAGACATTTATATAGTAGGAACTTAGTACAAAATGCTTCCTCATCACCAATTTCATATCCTCCCAAGACCTAATAAGTGGTTTTTGGTTGCTTCTCCTAGTGAGAATTTGTTGATCCCACAAATCCATAACATAATCACTAAACTTTGTGACTACAAGTTTAACTATTTTTCTTGTAAAAATTTTAATATAATAAAGAAGAAGCTTTACATATTTTTCTTACCCAAATGCAGCTGTCTTCCTTTTGTTTTCAACAAATGCAGCATCTGCATTTGTTGATAACAAAAGGAAGACAACTGTATTTATTAAATTTGTGGTTGTCTTATGCGGTGGAGTGCCTATATAAGGCACTCCCTGCTTCATAACAAAAACACACAAAAAACTTTCAGGAAACCAGAGCAAAGCAACGCTCTGATGTTAGGAAATATTTTCTTAAAAGGTTGGTGAGTGATAAAATAGTGAGATTAGTATTTTTAGGTCGAGAAATACCTTATGAACCACTATTTTGGTTTTATCTCTTTATACCTACTATTTGTAATAGTGGAAGAATTATTTTGAGTTTTGTCTGTGGACATAGCCCAAAATTAAAGGTGAACCACGTTAAATATTTGTGTCCATTTTGCTTATTTTATTTTTCTTTTTCAAAAATATATACTCACTGTGCCCAACAAGTGGTATCAGAGCTGTGTTTTTTTATTGAAGGTATTTTTTTTAAAGAACCACGTCACAAGCAAGACAAAATTACAAAGAATTTTTGGCATGATCCATTCGAGAAGCGGATGTAAGACGGCAAGTTGATGAATAGTAATCTCAAGTTTTGTATTTGAAAGTTGAAAGGTGATGGCAATATAGATGTCCCCACAATATTTACCGGGTCCTGCGGTACTATTCCAATGGGGTGCAATGACACTATTCTGGTGAGCACTATTTATAAGTTACTATTTACCGAGTCCCAAGGTGAAAATTTAGAAGATATCTTTTCTGCCAAAAATTTTGACGTCCTAATTCCATCTTTAATATTAGTTTTCTCAAATTTGGTTTAATTTGACAAATAAAGGTGAAGACGAGCAAAATGATCAATCTAAATGGTATTAACTACCGTATATGACGAACCAAGATGAAGGATCTCTTGATAATTACAAAGACTCATTTGTCGCTATTTTCAACAACTAAGCCAGAGGAGATGACCAACGAAGATTGGGAGTTTAAACATAAATGAACGTGTGGTTATATTTGACAGTTTGTCAATGATAATGTATATAATCACATTTGTAATGAGATTCATGCAAGAACGTTGTGGAATAAGCTGGACAAGTTGTATGCTTCAAAGACCAGCAACAACAAATTGTTTTATCTGAAAACATTGACGCAGGTAAAATACCAAGAAGGTACTTTTGTAGTTGATCATTCAAACAATATGGAAGGGATGGTTGATCAGTTATTAAAGATGGGCATAAAATTTGATAGTGAGGTGATTGCTCTAATGGTGTTAGCTTCAATACCAAAATCTTGGGAGATTTTGAAGGTGTCTTTGACAAATATCACACCAAATGGCATATTAAATGTGAAGTTTGTTAAAAGTAGTATACTAAATGAAGAGATTAGATGTAAATCACAATATGCAACCTCTTAATCACATTTAGATGTTCTACTTATAAAAAATAGAGGAAGGAGTCAATCCAAAGGTCCAAATTCCAAAGACAAGAGTAGAGGAAATTCAAACAGATATGCAAATGTGGAATGCCATTACTGTAAGAAGAAAGGCCACATCAAGAAATTTTGCCAAAAGTTGAAGAAGGAAAAAGGCAAAGATGTGAAGAAAGAAGAAAGTAGTGATGATGAACAAAGTAATATTGGTGATGTATTCAACCTTGTTATTGATAAAGAGATAGTCAGCCTGATGTCACAAGAAACAAGTTGGATAGTTGACAGTGAAGCTACTATTCATGTTAAGATGGCAAATGGAAATATGTTAAACGTTGTTGGAAAAGGAGATGTTTCTTTAAAGACAACGAATGGTTCAAGATTGTTACTGAAAGATGTCATATACATTCCTGATATGCGTCTAAACTTGATTTCTGTAAACAGGCTAGATGATGAAGGTTTCCGAAATACTTTTGGAAACGGAATAAGGGCTCCTTAGTAGTGGCCAAAGGTCAGAAGCACTCAAGAATGTATATGATGCAGGCAAAGCTCTCCAATAATGTTGTCAATATAGTGGAGACGGATAATACAACTGATTTATGGCATAAAAGACTAGGTCACAATGGTGAGAAAGGAATGACTCAGCTTGTAAAAAACAATATGCTATCTGGTATGAACCAGATACATAAGAAGAAATGTGCAGATTATCTAGCAAGGAAACAAAACAAGGTTTCTTTCTAGAATTCTCCTCCATCTAGAATGAAGAATATTCTAGATCTAATTCACTCAGATTTGTGTGGATCATTGCCCAAGTCACTTGGTAACACACAGTACTTTATGACTTTTATTGATGATCATTCTGGGAAAGCGTAGGCCTATACTCTGAAGACTTAAGATCAAGAGCTAGATGTGTTCAAACAATTTCATGCCTCAATTGAGAGACAAACTGGGAAGAAGTTGAAGTGCATCCGGACAGACAATGGCAGAGAGTACAGCAAATTATTTGATACTTACTGTAAAGAGCATGGTATTCGACATCAAATGACACCACTAAAAATAGCACAATTGAATGGTGTAGCTAAGAGGATGAACAGGACTTTGATGAAAAGAGTCAGATGTCTACTTTTACATTCAAAGTTGCCTAAGGTGAAGCTTTACTTGCAGCTATTCATGCATTAAATCGTTCACCATCTGTTCCTCTCTAGTATGAAATTCCAGAAAATGTGTGGTTAGGAAAGGATGTTTCCTATGATCATTTGTAGGTCTTTAATTGCAAGACCTTTGTCCATATTCCTAAAGATGAAAGGAAAAGCTTGATGTCAAGACACGACAGTATGTATTCATTGGCTATATTCAAGATCAATTTGGCTATAGGTTTTATGATCCGGTGCAGAAAATACTTATCAGGAGTCGTAAAGCTATGTTTGTTGAAGATCAAACTATTGAAGATATCAACAAGGTAGAAAAGGAAGTTCCAAACTACGATGATGACTCAACAAGCTTCCGATTGAATCCTCCAACAGTGGTGCCTAGACAAGTTGGAGATGAAGTGTAGAATGATCAACTAAAAGCTAATAATGCAGATGCCCCAATAAAGTTGAACCAGAGGATGGTGATGGTGTTCACATTCAACCACTAGCACCTAAAGATTCTTCAGTCCTATTAAGATCTAGTAGAAATAGACAACCATCTCCTAGATATCTAGTTGATCAATATGTAATGCTAACCAAGGGAGAACCAGAAAGCTTTGATGAAGCCTTGAATGATGAACATAAGAATAAATGGAAAGAAGCCATGCAAGACGAGATGAAATCCTTATATGAAAAATAAGAAATCCAAGCTAGTGAAGTTGCCAAAAGGCAAAAGAGCATTGAATAATAAAGGGGTGTTTAGGATCAAGCATAAAGAACACAACGACCATCCTTAATTCAAAGCAAGATTAGTGGTCAAACGATTCAGCTAAAAGAAGGGTATTGACTTTGATGAGATATTTTCACCAGTGGTGAAAATGATATCCATACGTACAGTGCTAGGGCTAGTCACAAGTTTTAATTTGGAGGTTGAAAAAATGGATGTCAAAACTGCCTTCCTATAAAAGGATTTAGAAGAAGAGATATATATGGAGAAGCCAGAGTGTTTCGTAAAAAAGGAGGAAAGAAAACTATGTTTATAGACTAAAGAAGAGTCTATATGGTCTAAATCAGGCACCAAGACAGTAGTGTAGGAAGTTCAAGTCTGTTATAGGGGAGGAAGGCTACAAGAAGACTACTTCATATCACTGTGTATTTGTGAAGAAATTCTCTGATGATGATTTCATTATTTTATTGCTCTATGTAAATGATATGTTGATTGTTGGTAAGAATGTTTATAGAATCAACAATCTGAAGAAAGCAGGTTCTTAGCATACAGATTATCAGAGACAAAAGTGCTAAGAAACTATGGTTGTCACAAGAGAAGTACATTGATAAAGTACTTCAGAAATTCTAATTGGAAAAAAAGCTAAAATGGTTAGTTGTCCTCTTACTAATCACTTTAAATTAAGTTTCGGAGAGTGCCCTTCTACAGATAAAAAGAAGGAAGAAATGTCCATAATTTCATTTTCTTTAGCCGTTGGAAGTTTGATGTATGCCATGATTTGTACACGACCAGATATTATTCATGCAATTGGAGTTGTGAGTTGTTTCGTTTCAAATCCTGAAAAGGAACATTGGGTTGTAGTCAACTGGATTCTCAGGTATCTTCGAGGGTCATCTAAAATATGCTTATGTTTTAGAAGAGCAGAACCTGTATTAGCTAGTTATATAGATGCAGATATGGCCAGAGATGTTGACTTTAAAAATTTTATATCAAGTTACTTAATTACTTTTATAGGGAGAGTTGTGGCATGGCAGTCAAATTTACAGAAGTGTGTTGCACTTTCTACAACTGAAGCGGAGTTTATTACAACAATAGAAGCCTGTAAGGAGTTGCTATAGATGAAGAAGTTCTTTAATGAACTTGGTATCAAGCAGGAATAATAGCAGTTGTTTTATGACAGTCAAAGTGCTATTCACCTCGGTAAGAATGCCTCTTTTCACTCACGATCAAAACATATTGATGTGAGATATCACTGGATCAGAGATGTGATGGAGACGAAACAATTACAATTAGAAAAGATCCATACTGATGAAAATGGATCAGACGTGTTAACCAAGATTTTACCAAGAGGCAAGTTCGAGTACTATCAATCAGTAGTAGGCATGATAGAGTCCTCTATGTAATCTAGAGGGGGAGATGTGTTGGATATGGGTCCCTTATATGAAGGGACATTATTTTCAACAATTACGACACCGACTTCGGTGCTGCATTTGTTGAAAACAAAAGGAAGACAGTTGCATTTGTTGAATTTGCAACTGTCTTATACAGTGAAGTGTCTATATAAGGCACACCCTACTTTATATAAAAACACACAAAAAACTTCCAAGAAAACTATAGCAAAGCAACACTCTGACATTAGGAAATATTTTCTTAAAGGGTTGGTGAGTGACAAAATAGTGAGGTTAGTATTTTTAGGTCAGGAAACATCTTGTGAGCCACTATTTTGGTTTTATCTCTGTATACCTACTATTTCTAATAGTGGAAGAATTATTCTAAGTTTTATCCGTGGACATAACCGAAAATTAAAGGTGAACCATGTTAAATATTTTATGTCCATTTTACTCATTTAATTTTTCTTTTTCAAAAATATATACTCGTTGTGCCTAACAACTACTGCATTTTAATTTTCATTATAGGCTTGACTTCAGTCTCTTAAAGAAACAAATCCTTGCATATAGATTCATTATTAAGTCAATGGTAGTTTTTTTTTACCTTCTTTGCTCTACTCTTTGTTAATAGCTGTTAAGTAACCGTTTCACCACAATTGCTTAAGCTGTTGTGTGAGGCCAACTCAATTGGTTTTATATATTCTCTAACACACCCCCTCAAGTGAAAGCCCTTTGGGCTTGAAACT
>JANZLD010031015.1:0-10136 GCA_026413575.1 Erythroxylum carthagenense
TATCGAATGGTATCACCAATAAAACAATTGACATACCCACAATCAATCCGAACTAACCATCAATTTCATGACTCTATGAACTCCAAAATATCAGTTTCACATTTTTCTGCAGCAGTCAAGTCTGTTGGTCAATCACAGATATAATCATTCGACTTCACATTTTAAGCCCTCAATTGCTCTTTCAGTGTACTTGTACTAGAACATAAAGCTTCGATTGTTCCTTGAGTTTTCCCTAACAGTTTCTTTGGCGAATATAACACATACTTCTTAATCCAGTTATAAATATCATTTTCTTCAAAGCTGATTCCATTTGCAATTCCTCGATAAGGTCCGCATTTTCTAAATCCTCAAATTTGGCTTTGCCAATCCTTTTTATACACACCTGATTTAGAATTCCACTTGCAGATAATACTTTCTTTTTGCCCCTATGCTAGCCCGATAGTAGCACTCAGTATTACACTAGATTTAATAACCTTGTTGCCCAAATTTGATCTTCTGTCATAACTTTTCTATTTAATACTTTAAATTGCATCACTAGCTAAATTCTGAAACACTCAAACACATAATCCTTTTCAATTCTTTCAACTCATGAAATACCTCAATCGTTATGCTTTGCATAGTCATGGATATATCCAAAACATTTCTGTACGAATAGAATCTCCAAATTAAGGTAATACAATCCATACTCGAGTTGTAAATTTTTCCAATTGTCCCTTTTTATATATTCATCAGTCATACAATTCACACGTTTTTCCTCAAACATTTTTTTTCAGATAGCTTCTAAATAACTCCAATTCCTGTATACATATGTCCCTTGCAATTTCGCATTCTATTAACACCTCTATTATCATTAAGTCTCCCAATGTGTCATAACCGAATACTAATTCATCCACTATTTATTTGATCAACTAAGATTCACTTTTATGAAACTTTCATGATATGAACTTTCCGCGAATATGCCAACTATCCTTTTTCACTTTTCAAATACGTTTGATATATCATTAATGATCAGTCACTTTCTAATCTAAATACAGTTGAAACACTTTACTCTTCAGTAGCATAACAAACTCCTTATACCCTTGATTGACTTTCCCAATTCTTTAAAAATCGAATTTCTCCAATGAGGAACAATTCTCTTATATTTTCTCATATTCATAATAACATATTCTGATGCATGTTCCTTTACACTAGTTTCTCCACATATTTCAATTTATTGCTATTATTACAAACTGAGTTGATAACACATTCATCAAATCCACTTGTACTTCCCGATCATTTTTACACAAAATATTCGTAAATCAATATTCTCCTCATAATGAATTTTTTGTATTGATTGACTACTGAATGATTATATGAATGTGATTTAATGTATTAGTTTCCGGACAAAAGGTCTGATGATTGTGATGTTTGATTGGGATATTGAAGTGTTACTTGTATGTGAATGAGATGAAATAAGTATGCATAATTTGATTGTTAAATGCTGGATCACGATCCGATGATAAATGTATTTGAATGTGCATTTGCATATGAATGAAAGTGTTTCCTCAACTTTAATGTTAAATGCCAGGCTAAGGTCATGTATGCTCACACTCAAATCAATATTATAGACGTACAATCATTCTCGCTTTCCCACTGGCATATGCTGACTGTAAGTCATAAACCCTTATTCATAAACTCCCATCACGGTAATCAAATCCAATTGTAGCCTCTCCAAATCATAAAACATCTTATTTTCATCCACTTTGTTCATACACTTTCAATCTTGCCATTTCTAACGTATCTCTATATTTCCTCTATCACTCCACAAGTATATATTTGGATTAATGGTAAGAGGCGTGCACTTAAAGTGGAACAAAACCTTGAGGTCTTGGGTTCGAGCCATGGCTCACTCTTGACCAAAGAGGACAATACCTGGAGTGATGGCGGTAGAGGCCGGGCTCTATTGTAGTGGTCGCGTGGCCAGAGTTCACGGACCCTACATTAAAAAGGCGAGTGGAACAAAACCTTGAGGTCTTGGGTTCGAGCCGTGGCTCACCCTTGAACCAAAGAGGACAATACCTGGAGTGATGGCGGTAGAGGTCGGGCTCTACTGTAGTAGTCACGTGGCCAGAGTTCACGGACCCTACAATATGTCAGCAGTAGCGATGATGAGGAGCCTTAGTTTGTCGATAAAATTTTTTCTTAAGTTTTGTAATTAACATTTAATTACATGTTTTGTATCAAATGCATTTCATTGTTAATCACAAATATTTTATTTTATTTTATTTTATTATTATTTAAACAATATGTGACCAACAATAATTACAAAAATGTGACTAAATTATAATTCAAACCATGTTAAAAACAATAACATGAACTAAAAATGTTGTTAATAATTACAATTAAATATCAAATTGGTATTAGGGAAGGTAAACTAAAAATAAATATTCGTCACTAAAAGTTTTTTCTATAAATATAAAATCATCAACAAATCTTTTTACCAACGCTTTCTAAAACATCTCTAATAACATTTAGCTACACCTTAATTTTCATAGCTAAACATATTCTGCTACGAAAGTAAATCATCAATAAACATTATTATCTATGCCTAAGTTAAAGAAGATAATTACCTTTACCTACCAAAATTAAACATAGCAATAAGTGATCTGTGACTATTTCTCCTCTCGTCACATATTCTTATTAACGATGAAGTAATGATCGTAGCAAAATATTTTGTGTGACGATTTCTTTAAAACATCGCAGATAGTTTTTTGCTACTAAGGTTTTACAATCATTTGTTTGACAATTATTTTGATTGCTAAATACTTTTTGCGACGATTTAATTTCTTTTAGCAACATTAGTTTTCGTCATCAATACCCTTCTTTGTTGTAGTGACAACAAGTATGAGTGGCTTATAGTGGAATCAAGTTTTGTAGCAACTATATCTCTTATGAGAACTTGTGAAGTTCATTAATTGAAAAAAGAGGTTAGAGGCATGTAACATAGGCGCTAAAAGTGAAAATTATAAAGAAAACACATGCAAGATAGGGGTGAATTGTGTGTAACTTAAAAAAAATTAGCAAGTTATTTTCAATTCGTATAAAGACATGGGCCTATTAAAAAATTAAAGCTATAGAAGCCTGTCAAATGATAGTAATCTGTTAAAGGACAGGAGCCTGCTAAAGTATGAGTCCTGTTGAAACAATAAAAAGAAGGTGATTATTAAAATTAAAAGAATTGTCAGCAAGTCGAAAACAGAAGAAACCTATTATAAAAGTGAAGGAGCTTCTTGCTAAAATGAACACACAATATAATGCAGAGATATAAAAGTAATGAGAGAGAGATGAAGGATGTAGTCAATTTATACTGGTTCATTTTACAACCCATGTCCACGTCCCATCCCAAATTATTCAACTTGATTATCTCACTATAAAATCAAGTAGTAATTTGACAAGCCTCTCTAAGTCCACAAGTTAATATTTTTCAAGGTTCTTCAACCTTTGACACTAGTAGTATTTCACTAGTCTCTACAAGCTCTCAAATAAAAAAGAGGTTTGCTCTATATGAGCTTCAATAATCTCTCTTAATAGAATTTCACTTTATAATGCACAAGAGAATTTTTTTATAAAGATATCACTTTCAAGAATGTATATGCTTTTGATCAGTTTTGACAATATAGGTTCGCAATCTTTTGTATCGTTTTGTTTTTGTTTATAGTTGCATTGACTCTTCCTTAAATAGTCAATTGCTTCAACTAGTCATTGCTTCATCTTGCATCCTTAGTTAACTAGATCTAAATAACTTAGATGTCATCTTTTCCCAAAAAATCTTCCAATAATCATGTGGCTAATATATGTCCTTCATAATTAGTAGGATCCTTTTGGATAAATCATTTCTAATTAGGTAAATTCATAATGAAGGTTCCTATAAGAAAAAAGTGTATTTCTTATTATTTTATTTCCTTTTAAAAATAAGATCGTTGAATTATACAAGGAAATAAATCTAATTTAAATTTTTAAATATTATATAGTTATCATCAAAATTGTTAATCATAATCCTTGATCTATCAATCTCCCCCTTTTTGGTGATGACAAGCAATAATAGATATATTTTTCAAAATTTAAAAAGATAATAGATGATTTCGAAAAGATACCTGAGACTTTTATGTATTCAGACATAAATAGAAGGAGCCTATCTCTTAAGACAGGAACCTATCGTTTATATATCACAGATTTTCATAAGTTTAACAACATAAGCAATCATAGATATAATCAAGACAACATCAACAAATCATATCATATATATGTGTAGAAATATGGAAAAAAATATATCCTCTTAAATTCTCCCCCTTTGTCATTATCAAAAAAATATAGGGAGAAAGTGAAATAAAAAATTGAAATAGAGGAAAAGAGTAAAAACTACACCAAAAAAAAATTATTAGTACAGATAAGCCAAGTAGAAAGCAAATAGGAACATAGTTATTCAAGAGATTTAAGGATTCTTCTGAGAAAAATCTACATGTGAAGAAGTTGATTATACATGATTTCTAGTTGTTCTCACATTTGTTCTTCAATGGCTTGAATATCCTTCTGTTGAAGATTTGCACTATTTTCATCTTGATGAGGAACATTAACTCGTTGATCCGGAGAAGAATTTAGGATTTTTGCTTCTCTTTCATATTTCTTTTCTCCTAAACATTGTTTTGCAATTTGTATCCGAACCGGAAAGGAATGGAAGGGTGAAACTTAGCTAATGACCCACTCAGATTTGCAAAAGCGACTCCATAATAGTGGAAAATCTTGCTGAGTAACATCTTATATGGTAGACAACTAGTGGAATTCTTATGATTCCCTTTATTCACCATAAACCTTAAGATCATTGCAGGGAGATTTATTATGTTTCCTTTCAGCAAATTATTCACTAGATAAGTGTCTAACAAATTGTACCCTTCAACAGAGCTACTCCTGGGGAAAATAGAAGTAGCTGATAACGATGCAAGGCATCATGGTAGTAAGTCAAATTACCTACTCTAAGGTCTCCCATCTTGGGTATTTTTGGCATTAAGACATATGGATTTAACAACTTCTCCCAAATCTAGATCATTGACATTCCATTTATGGCAAGGAAAATTAGTTCTCTCTATAGGAGCTATGTCTCCTAAAATCTCTTCAGAAATTAGAATCTCACTTTCTTGTACCCATAAAACAATGACTAGCTTTCCATTAATTACTTCCTTTCTCATATGTGTGTAGAATGCCCTGACTAGCTCATCACATACTTTCTCGTCTAATTTCAGGAAATTTTCCTAACCAATTGCAACAAAGTAAGGAGAGAATGGTTTACCTATGTTATCAAACATCATGGGAGGCAAGACTCTCCCAACTACCACCTTTTTTTCTTGTACTATGTTTTATAGTGACTTTTAGCTTATATCGATTGAAACATTATGGTGGTACTGACGTCTTTCCTTCCTTTTGAGCAACTATCTTTATTTTCTTTGCTCCATTTTCTTTATGAATCATATTTTCATGAAACAACTCATTTCTATCAATAGGGTCCTTGATAGTTTCTTCAGTCACAAGAGCTTTTTCTTTCTTTATTTCTTCCCTTTTTCTTTTTCTGGATTCTTCTTTATCTTCCTTTTTAGCATCAGCGGTTTCTTTTTATTCAGAAAATTTCTCAACTTGCTTTTTAAGACTTCCTCTAGTTCATGATTGTCTGATCAATCGAGAAGGTTCTTCGTTTGAATCATCATCGTTTATAACCCAATGTACTTCTAATACTTGGGGTTCAGTAATATTTGCTTCACCATGACTGTCAGTAGAAGTTGAAGTTTTATTTTGTCCTTTTGATATGGTTCATGCCATTGTAAGAACAATGGATGAGTTTTAAAAGATTTTAGATGAAACCAAAAATTTGGAATGCAAAGAATCAAGAGTAGTGCTTTGAAGAATAATGAGAGTGAGTAGAGGAGAGAAGTTTGTTTACGGTATATTAGGAATTTTTTTAACATTGATCTCACATGAAGATAAACAATCGTATATTAATATAGGAAGTATAATCGTTTGTATATCTTTTGACATATCAGTACCGTCGCTTGTTAGAACTTCACGCTCTTCTTTAAAAGCAAGCTTTTTCTCAACACACAAAACCTATCTTCAGATAGTAGTTTGGTGAAAATGTAAGCTACTTAATTCTCAGTGTTAAGATGCAAAAGATCAATAGTTCCTTCTAAAACATGATCTCTAAGAAAATGATGTTTGATTTCCATATACTTAGTTCTATAATAATGTACATGGTTTTAAAAAAGATTTATAACACTCTTATTATAGGAATATGAGAAAAGTTTAAAGAAAAATCTTGTAATTAATGCTATATCCATAAGATTTAAGCATAACAGCTATCAGCTGTTAAATATTCCTCTTCAGTTGTCGAAAGCATTGTACAATTTTGGTTCTTATAGGACCAAACACTAGACATCCTTCAAGAAATTGACAGTGACCACTTGTGCTTTTTCGAACAATTTTATCACCTGCATAATCTACATCACAATAGCTCATCATGTTAAATAAATTAGTTTTTGGACATCATAGTCCAAAATCCATAGTCCTATAGAGATATCAAAAGATTCTTTTGACTACTTTAAAGTGACTTTCTTTTGGATTTGACTGAAAGCATACGCTAAGACACATAATAAGATTAATGTCTGGTCTTGAGCTTATAAGATATAGTAGTGATTTAATCATTTCTCTATACTTTGTCTTATCCGTAGTTTTGCCTTCTTCGTCTTTATCAAGATTACTTCTAGTGTACATGGGAGTATCCATCGGTTTGACATTCTCAAAATGATATTTCTTGATGAGTTCCTTTGTGTATTTTTCGTAGCTAATGAAGATTCCTTTTTCTGATTGTTTGATTTGTAATATGAGAAAGAATGAAAATTCTCCCATCAAGTTCATTTCAAACTTCCCCTACTTTAATGCTAAGAATTATTTACACAAGGATGGATTAGTAACACCAAATATTATGTCATCAACATATATTTTCACCATGAGTAAGTCATTCTCCTTTCTTTTAATCAAAAAGGTTTTATCGACCTTTCCTCTTTCAAAGTTATTCTCAAACAAAAAGTTACTTAACCTCTCATACCATGATCAAAGAGCCTACTTTAAACCATATAAGGCTTTGGTTAACTTCATCATGTAATTCGGATGGCTTTCATCTTCAAAACCTAAGGGTTGCTTAACAAATACTTCTTCGTTAATATAACCATTTAAGAATGCACTTTTAACATCCATTTGGAACAACTTGAAGTTTCTGTGGCATTCAAAGGCAAGTAAAATTCTAATCGATTACAATCTAGCAACAAATGCATAAGTTTCATCAAAATCAATACCTTCTTGTTGACTATAAACTTGAGCTACAAATCTAGCATTTTTTCTTAACAGATTACCATTTTTGTCAAGTTTGTTTCGAAATACCCAAAGAGTTCCAATAACTAACTTGTTTTGTAGACGAGGCTTTTTCTTGTCAGACTAACTTATCTCATCTTTCATCACTGAGACCCAATTCTCATCAGTAAGAGCTTCTTTAACAGACTTTGGTTATAGTTGTGAGATGAGAACCATAAAGTTGTTCTTGAACGATGATCCAGTTCTTAGACTTTTAAAGAGGTCTCTAAGAATATATTGATGTATATCAAGACCTCTCCATTCTTTCAGTGTTTTTCATTGCATAGGCTCATGCTAAGATAAAGGAGCCTGCTCTGTTATAGTTTTACAGAGCCCTTCTTGATTTTGTGATTCTGAACATATTACAGGTGTAGTTTAAATCTCCAATATATTTTTAGGTACTAATGGATGTTGTTCATCATTTGAGTCAGTTGTTGTTGTCAAAGGTATTGCTTCATCAAATACCAAATGTATCAATTCTTCTATCTTCTTTGTTCTTTTGTTATATACTCTGAATCTTTTACTAGCAGTGCTGTAGCATAAGAAAATAACTTCGTCTAATCTCACATCGAACTTTCCAAGGTTGTCTTTTCCATTGTTTAGCACGAAACATTTGAACCTAAATGCTTGAAAGTAAGCAACATTTGGTTTTCTTCTTTTCTATAGTTCATAAGGGGTATTTCTTATAATAGATCTTCTTAGACATTTGTTAAGTACGTAACATGTTGTGGATATTGCTTCTGCCCAATATCCATGAGATAGTCCACTTTCATACAACATTATCCTGGCCATATTATCCAAAGTTTTGTTCTTTATCTCCACAACTCCATTTTACTAAGGCATCCTTGGACAAAAGAAGTTGTGAGTTATATCATTGCTGCCACAGAATTCTTCAAAATTTTATTGTCAAATTCTCCTCCATGATTGCTTAGCATTGAAGTAATGTAGTGACCTTTTTCTATATGAATTTTTCTACAAAACTTTCAAACATTTCAAAAGCATCATCCTTATTTAATAAGAAATAAACCCACGTAAATCTAAAGTAATCATCAACTAAAACAAAACCATAATGTTTACCATCAAAACTTTGAGTCCTAGTGAGACTAAATAAATCCATTTACATAAGTTCAAGTGGTTGGTTAGTAGATATAATACTTTTAGGAGGAAAGATACTTTTTACTTGTTTACCTTTTAAACAAGTTGATAAACCTAATTGCTTTTGAACTTTAAGGTCAGTAGTCCTCTTACAAACTTGTTTTTGGATAAGTTTATAGAATGCTCAAGTTGGCATGTCCAAATCTTCTATGATAGATAAACGAATCCTTTTCTAGAGAGACAAAACACTTAACACTTTGTAAGGACATGTCTTCTAGTTGAGCATAATATATATTCTGATTTCTAGGACCAACAAACATAATATTATCATTATAAATATCAACAATTCAGAATGAGATGTATAGAAAATGACTTTGTAACCTTTGTCACATAGCTGACTCACACTCAACAAATTCTTATTCAAACCATCAACAAAGAGAATGTTATTAATAGAGGTAGTGTAGAATTATCAATTTTACCAATTCTAGTGACCTTTGCTTTATTTTTATCTACAAAGAAAACATTACCTCCGTATTTTCTTTCAATGTAGCTAAAATGTGATATTACACCTATCATGTGTTTCAAACAGCTACTATCAACTACCCATTGATTCTCCCTTGTCTCTATTTTGAAATATATCTAATCGTCTTCTGATTCAACCATGAAGTAAATGTTACTGACTTCTTCTGGTTCTTCTTCTTCAAATTTTTCATAATCCTCATATGACAGGCTATAGTCATCACTTGCTTTCTGGATTTTTTGTAACTTCTCGTTACCCATGTTAAGGCTAAAGTTATAAATGTGAGAGATTACTGATAAATTAGGAAACACATCTCATGTTCATGCATACATAAGATTCACATGCAAATGAATATTGAATCTTTTCAGATAAAGAAAATTGTACATGCATTCATTGACATTCTGGGTATAATTGTTAATAAATGTGATTGTTATTGAGAATTATGGTTTGTTTGTATCAAAAAATTGATTTGGAGAATGTAATTGTTGATTTAGAAATTTTTGGAGAATTTTAGAAAAATCTTCAGAAAATATAAGGGTATTTTGGGACTAGGAAAAATGGCAATTGACAAGACAAATGATAAATAATAGTAGAATTTACTGTCAAATGGCAATGGAAATTTTTATAGATAACTTTAGGAATTTTGACAAGTGTCATTAAAAATTGGGAGACAATTGGAGTAAAAATTGGAGACAAATAGACTAGTTTTAATATGGGTCCACATGGGACCATAGGGCAGTGACAAGTGTCACTACCACTCACCACTCATCCCACTCACGACACTCTTCATTTGAAATACCCACTAAATTGTTTTGTCTTCAATTTATCTCTTGCTTTCTTCATATTTTCGTGGCTCCTTATTCTTCTCTCCTTCTCCTTCACGATTGTTGACTCACCCAGATTAAACCTTGCTACATCTTTCGATTGCTACTTCCATCTTGTTGTTTCTTCAATTTGTCACAAGAAAAACCTACCTTTGCCTCCTTTAGAAGGTGAAGAACGTGGGATGCTTAGGAGCTAGGGTTGAGTGAGATTATGAAGATTTGGGAGCTAAATCAAGTAAGTATCTTGTCAAATATCATGGGTTTTG
>JANZLD010031053.1:0-10135 GCA_026413575.1 Erythroxylum carthagenense
ATAAATTAGGAGTCAACAAGTGCATAATTACTTAAGAAAACAGGGCCAATTTATAGTATAAATTTGGCTCAATCATATATGAAAAAGAACTTGTTACAGCAATATTAGCTCTCGGCTAATTTACACAGTAATTTCTCAAGAATGCTTTTATGATCGCGTAAATGTAATTCACTAGGGTTTCATCTAACTTTGTAATCTTTGACTTCGACTTGTATTTATAGACTTTGTCTTCAACTGCTTCTTGATTCTTGCTTCTTTGATGTTGAAAGAAACGGTTAATCAGTTGACTTCTGTAACTAACTCGAACTGACTCTTGCTTCTGCTTTCTTTTCTTCTTCTGCGTCTATTTTACTATTCGCGTCTTCGTCTGTTTTGCTTCTGCGTCTGTTTTACTATTCATGTCTTTGTCTATTTTGCTTCTGCGTCTGCTTTGCGTTTGCGTCTGCGTTTGCTTTGCTTCGTCTGTTTTTGTTTTTCTTTGTCTGCTTTTCTAACTACTTTTATTTGTCTCTTTTTGTTATACATCAAAATCATATTTAAGTGAACTCACTTTGACTTAACAGATTGTGGCCCTGTAGTACATGATTGTGGGCCATTTATAAGCTTTCTGTCACGATCGTACCAAGTAGGCCATGATCGTGGGCCAAGTCTTATAATTCTGTTACTGTCATAGCGATTTGGCCACTATCATGGGCTGTCTCCCTTGCTTCTATCATATCATGGCAGATGGGCCACGATCGTAGGCCATTGTTTCGATCCAAGTCTCTAAGAAACTTCTTTGTTCTTCACTGTTGACCCTGAAACACTAACAAATACATAAAGGTACCTTAAAGACATACTAATTAAGCTCAAATGCTTGTGCTAACTCATAAAAACACTTAAACACAAATAATTCACAAACTATCACAATTCTATCAAAAACATATACTATGTAGCACCCCACTCTCACAAGATATGTACCCGCCATCCTGAGTGATGTGCGAATGCGAATCCAACAAAGGTGGCATGCTAGAATGGTTAGACTCTTGAAAACTCAGTACAAATTTTTTTACATTTATCAAACATGTATGTGGAAATTAGAAACCAAATCGGGCCTATACTTTTATTTCATAAAACTCGAAATCACAATAATTATTACACTTTGATCAATCTCATTTATAGAACATTCCAAAATTTGAAAGTTATTACATATCAAATATTCAAATCCACATTGTTCAAAAATTGTGGAAGATGTCATTTGATACGAAAATGAGAAAGAAAATGTAGACACAAACTGATCCTGACCTCTATCTCTTACTTGAATACAGTGGCTATATGCCCATTTTCCTAATGGGGTAACTCTTTTAAGCCTGAAAAAGATATTTCAAATTTTGGATGAGTTTGGCAAACTCAGTGAGTAACCATTCTTGATGGCAAACTCAGTGAGTGACCATTATCACATAACACATACAGTTCACATATTCACATAATTCACATCATTTCATTTATAATCATATTGAATCACATACACTTGATCAATCATTTCACATTTTACATTTAGAAGTCATTCAAACTATTATAATCATATATATCATGCATATGTAGTGTACATGAGAGTCACTTTCAATTTATTACTTTGTTGTGACCGAGTGCCTTTTTCTCTAGCCCATATCCCTTGGTGGATACGGGGCTGGCCCATATCCCTTGTGGATACCGAGCTGTATCAAATAATGTCCCATATCTCTTAGTAGATATCGGGTAAATTCACAACTGAGCTTGAGACTCTTATCACATATCGAGCTTTAAGCTCTTTTTTACTGTCGACTACGATCACAACTGCCTTTATGTTTCATGCATTCATATAATGGAATGCATCAATCATATATGATTAGTCAGTCACTTTCACATGGTATCAGACCTTAGTTCGGCATTCAATATTTAAATTGAGAATCATTCATTCATTCACATGTATGTTCACATTTTTCTTTGAAACTAGGTTCGACATTTAACAATCAAGTTAAGAAGCACTTATTTCATCACATTAACATAGAAGGAGCACTTCAAATCTCACATTCATACATCAAGAACTTCAGACCTTCAATGTCTGAAATCAAAAAATCAATCTCACATTCACATTGCTTGATCATTCAGTACGTAATTTATATTACATAATTCAATACAGAATTTCAATGAAACAAACATTTAAAGTAAGACCATCTATTTTGACTCATAGTAAGCTCTAGATTAGTAATTTCTTCCAAGATCTGGAAACATCTGAATATGGAAGTTTATCTTGCACATCCAGTATATGAAATATACATATTACATACACACATTAATAATTTTGCACAATTATAAGCATTTATTTCTGCACAAATGTATATATGGACTATGTACAATGCATGCTCAATGACAATCCTGGGTATATTATCAAACTTCATATCTTATGCTCATTTTCATTTCATAATTCAATCACTCATCATTTCCTTTCTAGTAGTTTTTGTTCTTATTATCAAATTTTCATCCACTTTAACTTGATTCACTTTACTCCTCTTCTTTGAATCACAACTTCAATCATATGAATATCTTTATTCCCAAACAAACTCATACCTTTAGTATTTTGATATCAATAATTTATTCACTAATGTTATTCCAACTTTACAAGATTACACTTTATCCAAACTCTCTTTTTTTCTTATAAATTTCTCCAAATTTCCAAACCTTCGAGTCTATATTCCATAATCAATTAGGCATTGTAAACGAAGTAATTTGGAAAATTTTTTTCTAGAAAAATGTTCACCATTGTCTTAAGTTTCTAATGACAACAAAATCATTCAATTTGGTTCATTATTTTGAAAGTTATAGTCCAAATATGTTGGACTATTCTCATTCTATAATAGTACACTATACTCAATTGCCATCCAAAAGTTGAAAGTATTAGAGACTGAATCAAAATTCAATTTCTTCAGGTAATTTGTATTCCTATGTGTCTAGGTTACTCTAAATTAAAAATCATTCCATTCTAATAACTACAAAATAAGATATTGTCAAAATACTGAAGCCTGTTCAATGAAATCTTTCTGGTTACCACATTCTAGCACAGTCAACATTTTCAACGTAAATCCAATAACCCTGCTAAAACAATTAAGTCACAGTTGTGCAACATAAACTCATGGCTATGCAAGAGTCATGGGCATGCAACAAAAACTCACACTTGTGCACACCAACAAAATTAAATCACGACTGTAAGACTTTAATGCATAGTTGTGCACACCAAATCAGACCAGTCCCTCATTTTTCCCCATTCTCTCCCAAATGATTTAATATGGCTAAGATTTTGTGGGCTATAGAGTAGTGTGTTATGAGTCCAATGGTTTAAGTCCTATGTAATTTGGAGGTCAGAAGAGCAAGATATGGCCAAAATACTAAAGGATGTTCAATTTTCTCCAGCCACAGAAGTCGCAACGTGCTCACCCAATGTCGCAATCGTGCTCCACTCCAACTTGTGATTGTGCTGGAGCACGATCGCTTGTCTTTTGACTTTACATGATCGCGATTCTCCTTCTTACTAACCCTGATATTTTCTCTTCTTCTCTTCTTCTTTTTTCATTTCAAACAATCTTTCTCATATGCAAACATCATTCACAACTATTCCTTAACTCTAAATTCATTCTTTTGTTCATCTATAATGAATCTTAAAACTCACGTATACGCATATATATACATATTAAAAACAAAGTATTTACTTATTCTTTTCTCCAAAATTTTATGCTCTCAACACATACACATTTTCATTGATCTTTCAACTCTAAAAATCATTTCTACAACTTCTTATGACATATCACTCATCAAAACCAAACAAAAATCAATAAATCAAAATTTACATCCTATTTTCACAGTGAACATGAAAAATTTATATTTTTCTCCTATTCATGACATGCCAATAAATCGCCTTTTTTGTTTCATAAAACCATAACTCTAAAGGATTTACTCAATACTTGCTTGATATTGCTCCAAAATATGTAAAAGCTCAAGAAGCCCTGAACTTCATGTAACTCACATACACCATTATGAAGGTTGGCAAGTTTCGTTTTTTCCTTGAGGAAATGAAAGAAAACCAAAGTTGGGAGTAACAAAAGGGTAGATAAGAATAAGGTTTTTCTTTGGTGGAATTTTGATGAAAAACTTTGTGTGAAAGAACAAGCTAAAAGAAGACATATACGAAGAAGATATTTTTAAGATAAGACAAACAGTATCTTTGTCTTTCAAGGTAATTGCATGTTAAAATTTGAACTAGACAAGTGAGACTTGTCACTTATCTAACATCTACGACTATAACTAAGTTCTTATTGAACTAGTTCCATTAACTCCCATCTTTTCATTCCAATTATCTCTAAAATTCTTCAATATCATTTAACTCTCATCTTTATTCCATTAACCAATTTACTGGCTAAGCAATATTTTTCCTAGTCTAATAATATTCAACCATTTTGGAAATTATTCCTGAAATTCACCAAAATTCAAATTTAACAAATACGCTCACCAATTAATTTTTCAACACAACAAATCCTCAATTCTCAATAATGTCACATCACAGTTCAATTTTACCCGAAATTATTAATGAATGCATGTACAATTATTCATGTGCAAAAAAAACCCAATGTCCACGTGTATGTGTATAGCCTTTAATGCATGAATATGAAATGCATTTTCTAATCTCTCAATAATCTCTCATATTTACTATTTTAGCCTCAACTTGAGTAATGGGATGTTACATACTAAACAATTGAACAAATAGATAAACACATATCAAACTATACCCTAAAACATGATGCATTTCGCACTTATCAACATCCCCACACTTAAATGTTTACTTGTCCTCAAGCAAACAAAACAACAAACATACAGAAATTCACATAACACACAATGCAGTAATGAGACAATGACTTCAACTTAATGAAATAAATTTAATTTAAAACAATCATTTAAGTCATTTCAAATCATTAACTAACAAAATCTATGTCTTAGGGATTTGAACTAAATATTCATATTAATCCAGACTCAAGTGTTAAATTGTTTACCCTTCTCAATTACACATATTCATTAATAATTCTTTGGTTGTTCAACTCTATAACTAGTCTTAAGTACGTTTTCATGAAAATTCAAACTATTACAAGTTTGGTAGGTTTTATTCAGAAACATAATTTTATTTTTATTTATTTTTTATGAACATGGACTTAGTCTTTTTATGTGGAGGCAAACATTGGTAATGAATGTCGATCTGGTTACTCAACTAAATCATGTTTTTTATTAAGCTGCTTGGTTGGAACGTCATTCTAGCCTTTTTATGCGAAGGCACACATTTGTGATGTGTATCAATCCGGTTACTTAGTTATATCATGTTCTCCACTGACTACTAGCTCTATTCATAACCCGAAGGCTAATGAACTAGTTACTTATGTTTAAAAATTAACAATTTTTTTTAAAAATATTTTATTACCTACCTTGTTGCTTTAGCTACTCGCTTCCATGAAAAAATACTAGCAAAGCCACTTACGTTAAAAGGCCTCAAATTATGAATGAATGTGGCAATTTAGAGGGCTACACATAAATACTAAATCCTAATTAAGCTGTATATTTAATCAAAGAATCCTAGTTCACAAATTCTGCAAGCTAATAATTCTCTACAACTTAATAAACTATGTTCAAAATTAAATCAATTTGAATTCATCTAAGACATTGATACATTCACATGATTCATAGAATGCAACCTAACAAAGAAAAATTCACATTCAAATAAAACACATAATCCTCCCCGCACTTGAACAACACATTGTCCTCAATGTGAGAAGGTGATGACAAATGCACATAAAGACAGAAGAAATATAAATTAAATTAAAACAAAAAATAAACATAAAAAAGCATAAGAACAAAAACAAAAATAACGACTAAATTTAAAAGGAAAGAAAGGGTTGAGAACAAGTTTTATGGTGATGGAGGTGGTGATGGGATTAGAGGTGGCAATTGAATGCTTTAAACCTCGAAATAGCGATGAATACAACGTATGTCCAGGCTTTGGTGTTGTTAGGTTCAGGCCATTTCCTTCATCCTTCTAAAGTTCTCCGCAAGTGTATCTATAATTACCTTGATGTTCATAGAGATTGTGTACAGTACCTTCTTCTAGCCTGGTTTTTCTGCATCTTTTTCCTCTTCGAACTCCTCATTGGTGGATTCCCCTTGTTCTTATTGTTGGGCACTTGAACTTGCTTGACCAGTCCTGCCCTTGACATATGTCTTGGCACCAATATCCCAAAGTTCCATATTATAGGACTTCAGGATTTCAGCCCGCCATAGATGATGATGGTTCATGAACTCGATAGACTGTAAGTTTGTTACACTCAAGTCCATAATAGTTAGCTATGGCTGAAACTAAGTAACCTATTCTTAGATTATTGCTTCTCTTCTTTCGAGCATCAATAATTGCATTAAAAATGTGGGTGGTTGTGCAAACTGGGATGCTATGGTCCATGCATCATAACATAAACAGTTCCTTCATCGAACACTTGTTGATTTTTGTTTTGTCAAAAATGATTTGGCACATGAATTTGTGCATCAATAAGTGTTTGTGAATCCTAATAATGTTGTTGTGTGCATTCTTAGCGTCAAAACGCTCTAAACCAGTTAGTTCTATCTAGTAAGGTTTGACATGAAAATTGTCTTACTGATCCACTACGGAAGACTCAGGGAAACCAAAAATTTCATACATGGTGTCATAATCAAGCCCATAAGGTTGTCTCTACAACCTAAACCATAGTTCCCTAGGTTTTTTTGATTCATATTGAAGAGAAGTAAAAAATTCTAAGGTCGTTAGTTATTCGTAAACTGGGAATTGAATTTGAATGAACTGATCCCATTGAATTTTCTCAGCTAAGCTCTCGACCTTGTCTCACAGTTTTAATCTATCTAAAGTTTCATAGTGAAAATATTTTGGATCCATAATTTGTATACTATGAAGGGAGTGGAAACGAGCACCTTCCTTATTTGAGAAGATCAGGAAAGGAGCTCTGTAATTAGCTACTCTATTACTCTTCCCTTGTTTTGAGACTTGTGTTCGCCCTATTGATTGATCACGCTTCACTACTTGCTTGATGCATAACATATTAGCTTGTGAGTCGGTAGAAATTGAAAAAAATTTGGAGGTTTGAAATTTTGTAGAGAGAAGTGATAGTGATTGGAGAGATAAAGTTTAGAAAAATAAAGTAAAAATGAAAGTTATTGAAAAAGTGATGTTAGAAATGTATTTATAGGTGATTGGATGGTAAAATGGTAAAATTTTAAGTGAAATGTGTGTGTTTGTTGGCCTGCCGATGATCGTAGGTTGCTAGGCCACGATCGTGGCCTGCAATTTTTCACGAATTTTAAATTTTCTTCTTCTTTGTCGTTCTCCACTTTTTGAAATCCCTTCTTAACTCCTTGTGGCTCTTTACCTCTTTTTGCTTACATCATCGATCATAGAATTCACTCAATGTCTTGTGCCTTCCAATTTTATTCGAAAAAGAAATAACCTAACTGCGAAATTCAAACTTTTTAAAGACAATTTAATTAAAATTCCATGGGTTGCCTCCCATGCAGTGCTTCTTTTAACGTCGATAGCTCAACGCTTTTCTTTTGCTCATGGTGGTTCAAATGAGTAGTGCAATGGTAGTGCAGTCAATAATCTAACAATTTGCACATGAGCTACCACGCCCTTGATTCCACCTTCCTTGTGGCTCTCCTTCTTTCTCCTTCTTCTACGTGGCCCCTTCTTTTTGAAGGCACTCTCAAGATCTACAATATCTTCCTATTACCCTCGAGGTTTGGGTTCCTTGACATTAGTTGGAGGTAAAGGAGGACTGTTGTCTTTCTTTGACACTTTGAAGGTTACTTACTACTTACCCACCCTCAGTGTTGGTTGCCCCCCATCAACATCAATGATTGAGTGAGCAGTGACTAGGAATGGTCTTCCAAGGACCATAGGGGTTTCTACAACTTTTGTAATATCCAATATATAGAAGTCTATAGAAAAAGTAAAATTATCAACTTGTACTTATACATCCTTAATAATCTCCTTTGGTTGATGGACTGTTATGTTGGCTGTCTTTACTAACATCTTTGTAGGTACTAACTCTCCTAACCCTAACTTTTGCCCAAAGGTGTAGGGCATCATATTGATACTTTCTCCTAAATTCACAAATGCCCTATCTATGTTGACTCCATTTATATTGTAAGGAATGTAAAAATCCCCTAGATCCTCTTCCTTTGGGTTAGACTCGGTATTGCTTGGAAGGGTTATTGCATTTTGTGTAGATATTACTTTAGCTAGTTGACCTACTTGGACCTCCAGATTATGTATTGAAAAGGCTAGTTTTTGGTAAATTGCTCAAATTTGCTCTCAAGCCTCCTATGTGCATCCTCCATGTCTATAATATTATTTAAAATCTTATCTAACTTAGATTCTATTGAGCTTGGTTTATCTTGTTGGAAGCTCGATTATCCTGAAGGACTGAACTATCCTTCTGTATTGTTCATCTAAGAGAAGTTAGGGTGATTCTTCCACCCAGGGTTGTAAGTGTTAGAGTAGGGGTTGTTTTCCCCTCCTTGTCCATACTAGGCTCCCATGTAATTCACTTGATTTGGATCACCTTACTTTATTAAGAAACAGTCCACTATGTCATAGTCCAATTATCTATAAAGTTCACACTTAAATTATATGGCCTTAACTAGAGTTGAGGACATACCCTTCATGTTGTTGAGATGTCGATTCAAGTTATCAATCCTCACTTTCATTTCTATCATTTGATCAACAGCCCCAATTCTTTTTTGTTCAGGGAATGTAGTAGTTTGTCTACTCCACTCATTCGTCTATAAGCAACTATTACTTACCATCTCCTCTATTAATTCTTCCACTTCATCAACTCTCTTCCTCATCAATGGTCCTCCTGAAGCTACATCGATCGTGTCTCTCATACATGGGGTAACTCCATTATAAAAAGTTTGCAACAAAAATTATTTGGGTAAGTTGTGATGTTGGCATTTCCATTGCAAATCCTTGTATGATTCCCATGGTTAGTAGATCGATTCGCCGTCACCTTGTTAGAAGTTTGTGATTTCCTTAAGTCTTAGCTAGGGAAAATATTTATTTAAAAAGGCTTAGCCTAACTGATCCCAAATGGTAACATTGGCTGGGTTAAGGGAGTGATGCTGTTGCTCTATTTTTAAGGGTTAAGGAAAAGAGCCTAATTCTAACTGCATCTTACGACATTCTGGGCATCTAAAGGTATCATAAATTCAAAGAAGTTTACTATGTGAGCGTTGGGCTCTTCATTTGCTAGTACATAAAATTGCATGTTTTGTTGAACCATGTTTAAGAGAGATGGTTTAATTTCAAATGATGTGGCTTGTAATTGTGGTCTAGCTACTCCTTGATTAACCGCATTGAACCTTGGTCTCATAAAGTCCATAAGGGTCCTCTGTTGTCATCCTTGGTTCGCTTTGTGGTCCAAATCCTGCTGAAATTCCTAAGCCATTGTTGTCTTTATGATTTCTTCTTCGTTACGCCAAACTTTTCTAATGGTTTGTTCTAGTCGAATGATATCTAAATCTAATTTTTTAGCAACACGAATCAAACTTCTCGTGACTCTTGTGCTCATGTAAGAGCACGATTTTAGAAATAGAAAAGAAAGAACAAAAATTAAAATTAAAAACTAAACTAGACCCTTAAACTCTAGAACTAAACTAATCACCTCCTTAATGACAACGCTAAAAAATTGATCGCAGTTTTCTGATACATGTAGTTTAATATTTTAACCTCGTTCCGTAAGCGTAGATTTGTTTCTGTAGTATTTAAGGTATTGATCCCACGAGGAGGGTTAATCTAATCCTAAACTATAAGGCTAAAACAAATTGCAGAAATTCAACTATAACTAAGCTAAAAAAATAACCAATTCAATCAATTATTTCAATCAACCAATTCAACTCAAGAATAAATCACAAAATATTAACTGTAGCGCCCCCTCATCGTAGGGTACACATTGGGACGCCCGAAGGTCATTCCGACATGTATCCCACGATAAAGGTTCACTACCAGAAAATTTCGCTAATATCCATATGGCATCAC
>JANZLD010031173.1:0-10131 GCA_026413575.1 Erythroxylum carthagenense
AGGTTTCGGGACAACGAAAGTCGGGCTTCGGGATCGGGGTCCGACATCTATGGTATCAGAGAAGAGTAAATGTTAAGTTATGAGCAGTTGGAGTCCGGTCTCCAGGTCGGGTTCCGACATTTAAGGTTTATCCCAAATTTAGCGTGAATAGCACTAAGATGGACTATTTAGACAAGCCATTTTGAAGTGTTGTCATATGAAAAATGATCAGGGAGAATTGTAAGATACTACCTCTTTTATAATTTACCCTTAAGAAGTTTCTGTCGTTGATCTTAGAAATGAAACTATTTGTTTAGACAAAAGAAATTAGATCAAGATTAGTACATTAATTATGTTTTTCAAAACCTTGAACTTTTTGCAAATGACATTGAGAAGACAAAAGTTTTTATATTTGCCACTTTAGAAAAGTCTTTGAGCTTTTAGAATTGCTCAAGTTCTTTGAACCTTTCCTGTAGTAAAATTTGTTTTTCAATAAAATATTATTTGTATAAAGTAATTCCAACATTAAAAACATTAAATTTGGAAAAACTAATTTAAGTAATTCTTACATAAACAACAATGTTAATTGTTTGAAGTATTGAAGATACAATTGATAGTCCAAATGCTTGAAAAAAGGGAGAATTTAAAATTTTAATTTTAGGCAAATAAATATAATACATGTCTTACAATTAAATTCCAAAGAAGTGATATGATGCTAACTAATTTTATTGATAATGAGGCTTTATATTGTTTCAATTTTATATTTATTTAATATTCAAAGAAGCTTTTTGAGTACAAATCAATCTTAGCTAGATCATAACAAATTATCACAAACCCTTATAAATTCAAAAATTATAAAACCTTACAAATTTATTTTTTATTGGGGTTTTTTCCTTCCCTCATATGAGAGGAGATGCCACCATCTTCTAAATAAGGCATTCCTTAATATTTATTTTGTGTTTTTTATTATTTTTTGGATGATGCATTTACAAAAAGCCTAGTATTTTTTACTAGCTAATTGGTTTTCATTCTAGTAAGAGATTTTTATCTTTTATTATTTACATAGGCTTTAACTTTTGCCTAGCTTACCATTTGTTGGTTTTTAACTTAATACTCTCTTTCTCTTTTCTTTTTGTGTGAAATTTCTACATAAGAGTTGTACTGTTACCAACTTATAGCCCATTCAGATTTTATCCATGTTTTTGTTTTTTTTATCAAATTTTATCAAATTGACCTAGGATGTAACTTATCAAATTTTAGACCTAGCAAGATATGCTAACTTTTTCCTAGGTTTCCATTTGGTCTTTTTTTTAGCAACCTTTGATTTTGTAGAAAGGAGTGTTTGTAGTTGGAAAAAAATGAAAAACTTATAAGCAAGGAGCATTAGCATTTTCTCAATCAAGAATCCAAAAGGAAAGGTACTCTTATAATGTGAACAACTAATACAATAATAGGAGGAGATTTAAACCTTAGTATAACCTTGATAAGGAATGTTGTATGGTGATGTGATGTCCAAGCTTAAGTTGTCTTGAGATCACACATTAAAAAAGATAACACCCAAATTAAATTAATCTTCGAGGATAAAGAAAGAGCAAATATGAGAAATCCTCACAAAGATGATATGGTGGATAATGAAGTTAAGGAAACAATGGCAAATTGTGAAGTCAAAAGGATACTGGTGGATAATGAAAGCTATGTTGACAATTTCTTTTATAGTGTCTTCAAAAAGATGGGTTTTCATGCCTTTGATCGAATTTATAGGGGATCAATTTTGGCCAAAAGGACAGAAAATGGAAGAGAATAAAAAATAGTAGATTTCCATATTATTCATAGGTCTACATCTTATAATGCCATTTTTAGACTACATTAACTTTACACAATAATGACAATTCTTAGCCTTTATCAATTAACAATTGAGTTCCCAAAAAAAATAAGGTGTTAGAGAGGTGTGAGGAGATCAAAACATGTCATGAAGGTGTTATTTGATGTCTTTAAAAGAGAAGTAGAAGATGGAACAATTGATTTTCAAAGACTTATTTATACTACCTTAAGTGATTTTTGATAGTTGAACTTGCAATAGTAGTTCATAAACAAATTGGGAAACTAGGATATGCAACACATAACCTAAACGTTAAAGCAAGAATGATTTAGAGTGAAAGGAAAAAAGTGAAGCAGTTTTTGTTTGAATATAACAATGTCTTTTCTTCGCAACCTTCATAGTTATAAGGGAACAGTGTATAAACAATCACCTATAAGCAAAATGTGGATACTTCCTTCTAATTAAAACATGAAAAGAGAGTACTTGCAGAAGAAAGGCACACAGGAATATGGGAAAGTTTGACAAGCTAAATAATGTATGATTCATTAGGGAAGTCGACCACCCTTAGTGGTTAGAGAATGTAGTGATGATGAAGAAATCTAGTAAAAAACAAAGCATATATGTAGGCTTTAGTGACTTAAAATGTTTGTACCAAGGACTATTATCCACTCCTTAAGATTGAGTGGCTTGTAGATGCAACATTATGCTATAAGTGGTAGAGATTCATAAATGCTTATTTACAGTACAAGCGTTAAGACATTTATTGACAACTTTTTTGTGACTATCATTTCATCACAAATATAAGGTTTTTTGTGTCAAAACAATTGATTGATACTATTGTTTGAATTAACTGTGATTATTTATTTTTTTGTCACTAATGCAATAGTAATTGTGATAATTTAGTATCTTTCACAATTAAATTGTACTATTAATATATTAATAGTGTCAAAAAAATTTTAACATAGTATGGTTACTAATATTTTTCTCTTGCTGAAGCGGTTTACCGTCACGCGATTTTTTTTGTGACAAAAACTTTTGTTAATAAAAATTCAATTAACTAGTGTCTACTTAATATTGTCACAAAAACAAAATTATCACTATGGTCATTACTATTCGTAATTTTTGTGACAAGAAATTTTTTTGTCACTTGATCATCAATTTTTTATTACAATGGTTATTGTCAATACAAACATAATAAATTAATGATAATTATTTTTGTTATAATAACATACTAAAATTAACCACTCTAGTGATTAGTTTTGTCATGATTGTAAGAATTTTAGACACTAGAAACTACTTGTCACATTTTTCTTTAATATTATTATTTGCAAACAAATTTAAATATTTTCTTATAAAACATTCAAACTACATATATTGATAATCCAAAAGTAATATTTGACATATCAATAAATATTTGTTAAACATAACTTTGAAATTTCATCAAAATAAAAATCAAAATAAATAAATGTTTAAATATAATGAAAATCTTGTTCCAAAATATAAGCAAAACTCTGAACCGTTTCTAAATTTTAAAACAAAGTTCTTGCTAATGCTTAATCGTTGTCATTGTCTCATTCCTCATCTTCATTTACTGAATTTGTCTTATAATCATTTATAAAAATAAATAATTAAAATAATATTGATTTATTTCAAATTTTGATTGTGTCAAAATTGGACTATTAAGTTAAGTCTCGAACATCTTTCAATTAGGCATGATTTTAAATTCATCATATCATGTTTGGATTTAAGTTTCATTATATTGTAAATGTAGTTTCTTTATTGTAAATATAATCATAATCATAATCATAATTGTATTGTTAATAATAATAATTAATATTGTTTGCAATTAGAATATAATTTACATCTCGTAATTTAAAAGTCTTCTTAATGATAATAGATTAAATTCTTTTTCTTTTATAATAGGAGTGATTTTTATAAGAAGTAAAATGGCAAGCTTTGGATGCTATCTTTTTGAAAGGAAAAAATACTATAGAATTTATAAAATTTATATATTAAATTTATTTTAAATATGTAATAAATTAAATATATATTAAATATGTGATACATAAAGTTTTGAAAGAAAATTCTCGAATAATCCAGCATTAATATAACCCTTAAAATTGTAGACACCAACCACATCCACAACCACAAGCTCAACCGAAATTATATTTATATGTCCAACTTAAAATTTATTAAAAATTTCAAGTTGTTAAATTAGAGGGATTCATATTACCAAGAGGCAAAACAATGAAGAGTCGGAGATTTTTGGTCGAAAATCTTTGGAAATATATAAAACAAAATCCATTTCTCGAAATGTGTTTTGGGCCCTAAAAATTTCTCATCACTTCTGACCCTCAAGAAGCCCTTCCCTCTTCCTCTTGCTGTCTTGTTTTCATTCGAGTCCTCTTATCTCTCTTGCTTGCAGTCTCCGCCATAACTAATAAACCCTAATCTTGATATCTTAACTCATTTCACCACCACCAAAAATGGTCAAAAAGAAAGTCACCCAACAACCATCAGCTCCTAAGCAAGAGAACCAACAAGGTATTCCCAAGACCCGGGACATGAGCAACCACTAAGAACAACTATTACAGTGCGAGGAGCCAGGGCTATAGCCACAATGCTGCAACGTTGATTTTGGTTTTTTTAGTTAAAATAAACAGTGCGTTTAATATGTTAGCAAAAGGAATAATTGTTGATCAGGAATGTACATGTGGCAGGAGTTGGTGAGGTAGTTAGTTAGCCTATTTTGTAGGAGGATTCCTGTTATACGTAATAGATTGGTCTCTCTTTCATCATCAAGAATGAAAATGACAAATTTGGTGTAATTTTTGTCTACGAGCTTCCTCCTTCCCTCTCTTTCTATTAAGCTCCTATTCTATTGCTATTTTTGGCTAAACTTACTGATCACTATTGATTCTTTGCAAGAATCAATCCAAATCGGTTCGCTATCAATCTCACTCATATCAACTAGTATCAGAGCACTCCTTCCTTAGCCTGTGAAGATTGCAGCAGGAACCAGATCTCAAGATATTGTTAAGTTAAAAGAATCACTGAAAATCTTAGCCAAGGACACTTAAGAGAAGTTTGATAAGGTGATGAAAGGTTTGGAAGAAAACCAAGCACGAATTGAGTACACAAATCTCAAACAACAATTAGAGTTTGAAGAGCTAAAGAAGATGATGCTCACTGTTAGCCAACAAATAGCTTCCTTGTTGAAAAAAGACCAAACACCATCCCTTGTAGCGAAGAAAACACTTACCAGATCTGATGTTTCTACAAACCCAAAACCAACCCTCCTAACCTCGACCCCAAACACCCCATCAATACCACAAAACACTAGCCCACCTATGTTAAATAATAACCCTGTCACACCACAATATAACTTTCCAAACACAAACCCATTTGTTAACAACCCAGTAATGTAGTCTTGCAATGGTTGCCATTCCTGTTGCCATAACCAGCCCAAGAAGCCCAAAAAAGATTTCCCTGAATTCGATGGTGAGGGATTGGATGAATGGATGTATAAGAGTGAGCAATTCTTTGAAATACAACCTATGGGAACGTATGAGAAGGTTAAGTATGCCTCATACTTCTTAAAGGGGACAACATTTTAGTGGTATAGAGCATATGTAAGGTCACTAAAATTACCCATCACTTGGGGGGATTACTTGGAGGCTATTTGCAGGAGATTCGGTGGACATCCTAATCCATTAGTGGCAATTAAGGATTTAAGGTAGAAGGGGAGTTTGTAGGACTATACTCAAGAGTTTGATAAACTCTAGAATAAGGCAAAAATTACTGAAAAACAGGCTCTGAGTTGGTTCAAAGGAGGACTTAAAAGGGAGCTAAAGAAGCAATAGTCCATGGTAGACCCACTAGCTTGCGTGATGCTTACGAAATAGCAAGAACAAATGAGGAACTCATCAAAGAAGAATCTACCTTTTATGTAACTCATAAATCCAGAAACATCTACACCAACTATTCAAACACAAAAATAATGCCAATTACCAATATAAAAAACCATTACCTAAATACACCAACCCAAAACAATTCAAACTACAAAGGCCTACTGCCAAACCCAAATAAAAGCTCAAAAATATTTTATAGACACAAAACCTTAGTAGGTAGGAGATGGAAGGGAAAAGGGCAAGAGGAGAGTGTTTCGAGGATGTACCTGGGCATAAGTGTAAAAACAAACAACTTTATTCTATTAGTATACTAGAAGAATCAGTAGAGGAAGAACTAGAAGAAGAGGAAGAGACCGTGGTGGAGGGAACAGGGGAGGTTACAACCCACATTTCAATGAATGCATTAGAGAGCAAACTGGGTTTCAAATGCTTAAACTGATAGGGAAAAGCAACCAAAGAGGCTTAAACATCTTGGTGGACTCAGGAAGCAATCATAATTTCTTAGATTCCAAAATGACAAGTAAGTTACACTACAAACTCACCTATATTAAATCATTGATTGTGGAGGCTGCAAATGGTGATATAACCTGTAGAGGTATATGTAAGGGGTTTCCAATGAGAGATGTAGGGAGCCCAATTTATTGCTGATATGTTTATACTAGAGTTAAAAAATGCTGATGTAGTGCTGGGAATACAGTGGTTATCTATACTAGCAAATATTATATCTAATTATGATAAGATGTGGATGTCCTTTAATTGGTTTAGAAAGGAGATAGTGTTGAAGGGAAATGATAAGGCTGGTTTGCACACCATGGGAGTAAATGAGCTGACTAAGTTGTTAGAACACCCTGTTCAAGTCAGTGAAGTGTAGTTTTACAGCCTAAAGGTAAGCGAGAATCAGAGGATTGAATTAGCTACTCTATTAGCTACGCTACCTGAAGCAACAATGCTAGACCCACGAATTAAGGCTCTACTAGGCAAATATCAAACTTTATTTGGTGTACCTTCTAGGTTACCTCCCTGCAGAACCTAGGACCACCAAATTTCCCTTCATAAAGGTGCTCAACTAGTCATTTTAAGCTTGTACAGGCATTGTAGCATACAGAAGGATGTAGTGGAGAAATTAGTTGCTGAACTATTAAAAACAGGAGTGATAAGGCCTAGCAACAGTCCGTTTGCTTCTTTAGTTATTTTGATCAAAAAGAAAGATGATACTTGGAGGATGTGTATTGATTATAGAGAACTCAATTAACTCACCATTAAAAACAAGTTTCCAATTCCATTAGTGGATGAACTCCTAAAGGAATTGGTTGGTTTTGCGATATTCTCCAAGATTGACCTGAGGTCTGGGTACCACCAGATTCGAATGGCACCTGAGGATATGTATAATACAACATTTCGAACCCACAATGGCCACTACGAATTCTTAGTAATGCCTTCAACCTTACTAATGCACAAACAACTTTTCAAAGCCTCATGAATGATGTGTTTAGACCATATTTAAGGAAGTTTGTTCTCGTCTTCTTTGATGACATTTTGGTTTATAGTAGAAGTATGGAGAAGTACTTGGAAGACTTACAGATGGTGGTTATTGTTTTAAGGACGCACAAGTTGTATGCAACAATGAGCAAGTGCAAGTTTGGTAGTGCTCAGATGGAGTACCTTGGACATATTATCTCCCAGAAAGGGGTTGCTACTGACCCTACTAAAATTAAAGCTGTCCAAGATTGGCCCACTCCCATAAACATCAAACAGTTGAGAGGTTTCCTGGGTTTAACAGGGTACTACAGGAGATTTATTAAGGGGTATGGTCAAATTAGCAAGCCACTAACTCAGCTGCTCAAAAAGGATTCATTTAAATTGTTTGATGAAGTCACTACAGCTTTCAGCAAGCTCAAGGAGGCCATGATATCACCTCCCGTATTATCATTACCAAAATTTTCCAAAGTGTTTGTAGTAGACTAATGCATCTGGTGTGGGCATTGGAGTGGTGATAATGCAAGAAGGGCACCTAATAGCTTTCATTAGCAAGGCACTAGCTCCAAAGCATCAAGTTCTTTCGATTTATGAAAAAGAGATGAGGAAGTAATGTATGCAGTTGTTAAGTGGAGGCACTATTTATGGAGAAGGCATTTTAAAATCAGGACTGATCATATCAGTCTTAAATACCTACTAGATCAAAGAGTTTCAACAATTGGTCAGCATACGTGGCTTGCAAAACTTATGGGCTATGGCTGTGAAATTTGTTATGAAAAGAGAACTAATTGCTTATCCTGGTCATTGACAACCCCCACCCATTCCCCAAACACCCTTTGTGGACATTAGCATGGATTGCATTAAAGGATTGCCTAAGTCCAGTGGAAAGGATGTAATAATGGTGGTAGTGGATAGACTAACCAAGTATGCCCATTTCTTGGCATTGTCTCATCCTTATACAGCACAAAAGGTGGCCTAAGTGTTCTTAGACAGTGTATTCAAGTTGCATGGTATGCCTTCAACCATTGTTAGTGATCGAGATTGCATATTCCAAAGTCAGTTTTAGAAAGAGTTGTTTTCGTTACAGAGGGTGGAATTGCTGCATTCCACATCCTATCATCCTCAAACGAATGGACAAATAGAGGTAGTAAATAGGTTCTTGGAGACCTACCTTAGTTGTATGACAGGAGAAGTACCTAGCAAGTGGTACCAGTGGTTGTCTCTTGCATAATAGTGGTACAACACTAACCATCATTCGGCATCAAACATGACACCGTATGAAGTGCTTTATGGAGTCCAATCACCTCTACTTTATTTTCCCAGGGATACTGCTATTGAGACACTGGATAAACAATTGATAGATAGGGAGGCTATGATCAAGCTTCTAAGGCATAATTTGGAGAGAGCCCAAGCTAGAATGATAGCGCAGGCTAATAAGCACAGAACTGTTAAAGAATTCAAGCAAGGAGATTGGGTTTACTAAAAACTTCAACTATATAGGAAAAATATAGTGGCTTCGCGATCATTTCATAAGTTTGTCGTTAAGTATTATGGCCCCCACTAAATCATAGAGAAGGTGGGACAGGTGGCTTACTGACTGACTTTACCTCCTAGTGCCACCATTCATCCAGTATTCCACGTTTCTCAATTAAAGCAATCTCTTGGTAAGCATTGGTACAAAAGGAACTACCAATGATTTTGTCTGATTTCTCCCCATAACCTCAAGCGGTGCTAGACAAATGATATATCAAGAAGCGCAACAAGGGAGCTATGTAGGTTCTAATACATTGGAAGGGCTTATCACCATCTGAAGCTACTTGGGAGTGGGTTGAAAACATAAAGCTAAGATTTCTCCATCCTTTAGCCTTGAGGACAAGGCTCAATTGGAGCAAAAGGTACTGTTACAGGGCAAGGAACTAGGGCTCTAGCCACAACGCTAGAGCGTTCATTTTGGTCCCGTTAGTTAAAATAAACAATGTGTTTAATAACTTAGCAGAAGGAATAATTATTGATGAGGAATGTATATGTGGTAGGAGCTGGTGAGGTAATTAGTTAGTCCATTTTCTAGGAGAATTCCTGCTATATGTAACAGAGGGGACTCTCTTTCATCATCAAGAATGAAAATGACAAATTTGACGTGACCTCTGGCCATGAGCTTCCTCCTTCCCTCTCTTTCTATTAAGCTCCTATTCTATTGCTATTTTTGGCTAAATACACCAATCACTATTGATTCTTTGCAAAAATTAATCCAAATTAGTTCGCTATCAATCCCACTCGTATCAACAACCCTCCATAGAGGAACCCAAGGAGAAGCTACAGAGCCTAAAATCTCTCAACTCTCTGTTTGTCAAAAAGGCATTTGAACATGGGCAACAAGTTAAGTCTTTAGGTTAAGCCAAAGAGGCCCTGAAGGCTGAGCTATGTAGGTATAATATAGAGAAGAGTCGGGTAGAGAGTTAGTTGAAGAAGGTGAGTGAGGAGAGCGTCAGCTTGGATATAGAGAAAAGAGTTCTTTGTGTTTGTTTTAAGAATTACATTGTTGAAACTAGTACTAGTATTGATAGGCTGGTCAAAGAGATAATGGAGAAAGAAGATGAAATTGAGTTGTTAAAGAGTGAAGGGAGTGAGTTGGTTCATAGTTTTGAAAGTGAAAGGAACGTACTGAGTCAGGTTTGTCAAGAAAGGAACTTCACGAGGAAAGATCTTCATAATTTGGTCCACAAGACAAGTGGCTTGAAAGACAATCATCCAAGCAAAGAAAAAGGAAATAAAAACCGAAGAGGAGTTTGGAAATTTGAGAAAACAATACTCTGCTTTGACTGAGCAGAAAAATGAAATGGAGAAAATCTACTTTGATTGTACAAAAAGGTGATCTCATTCTCCTTTTGTGCTTGATCAACTAATCAACCTTTTACTTTTACCGTTTCTTTATTAATTCTTTCTTAG
>JANZLD010031183.1:0-10130 GCA_026413575.1 Erythroxylum carthagenense
ATGTGAATGTGATGAACTAAATGCTTCATGACATGAATGCATGATCATAAAGTGTTTCTCAACATAAATGTTGAATATCAAACTAAGGTTCGACGATATGTGAAAGTGAATAAGTGATCATATGTGATTGATGCATTTCATTTCATGAATGCATGAAATATAATGACTGTTGTGACCAGAGTAGTCACTGATCAGAGCTTAAAGCTCAACGAGTAAAAAAGAGCCTCGAGCTCAAAGGTGATTCAAAGCCTCAGGCTTAACATTTAATGAGCCCTATATGGGACAATTATTAATGAGCCCTATATGGGACAATTTAGGCGCTCGGTCATAACAAAGTAACAAATAAAAAGTGAGTCTTATGTGCACTACATATGTATAATACGAGTGATCTATTTGTATTGAATGTGAAGTGTGAAATGTGTAATAATGTGATTTAAGTGCTACGTGATTGGGTGAGCCATCGATGATGGTCACTCATTGAGTTCGCAAAACTCACTCAAAATTTTTAAATATTTTTCAGGACTCAGAAGAATACTCTGTTAGGCAAACGGGAGTATCCTTACTGCATGCAAGGGAAAGATGGAGGCCGGGATCAGTTTACATCTGCATTGCATTTCTTTATTTTCGTACTGAATTATACATTCCATAAATTTTTATATCATTTTAATTGAATATTGTGGTATGTAATTACTTTGGAATTGGAAATGTTTTGTGTTTGTAATGGGCCTCAAGTGATTAGTGAATCTCTGATGAGTTGTGTACTGATTATAATGTGTTGATTTGAAAAATGTTTATGAAATAAAGTGGATCCTAATTGATTACTGATTTCTTTGTATTTAATTGTATTAAAAAATAATTTATACCGAATTTTGAGTGATTGAGTGTTCTAACACGCCATCCTTACGGAGCATGGACTCGGACATCACCCGTTGATGTTGGGTTCGAGTCTTGCACGAGTGGGGTGCTACATTTATCCTCATTATGGCATCATAAAGCAGGTAACTCATTATTGCCTTATCATCGTTGTTAGCCAAATAAAGTACTCTACCATAGGCTCATAAACTCAAAAGATGAACTAAACTTGAGACCAAAGTTCATCATCTTCAAGTATAATATTAAAAACTTCCAGTCCAGCATTAGACTTGGTATGCTAAAATGTAACTCATTTATCACTTGTAAATATTTATCTTAATTCCTTTTTCATTTGAGAATCAAATTAAAATAATATGAAACAATTGCAACTATTATAATGGGAGGAAGATATAAATTCCTACCATTAGTAAAAATTTTCTCATCAAATTGAAAACATATGCATGATTATAAATGAATTTAGTTACTTTTATCACTTTCTGCATAGTTTCATCAATTATAGGAAGTATCTAGCATCTCATATATTTTTTAATATTAGATTAATACAATATGCAGTACAAGGAGTTCAATAAAAAGAATTATACCTGCTTTGCAACATCGTCTAAACTACTTTATAAACAACACCATTGTCAATAATGAACTACACAATATTTTTCAGGCTTAACTTCATTCACAATACCATCAAATATTTCTAATAGAATTTTTTCAGGCTTAACTTCATTTAAAAAAACATCAAATATCTCTAATAGAGTATCAATGTTCCTTATAAGGTCAAAAGCATAAATAGACTTTAGAAACATTATTCCCCTAGAATAAACTAAACAATCAATAATTAGCTCTTATCTTCTATTTATACATTATTAAACACTTATAAGTTGACTAAGTCAGTCTTCTTTCATTTAAATAAATTTTTATTTCACTAAGACAACTACTTAGAAGATTATCTATAACTATAAGAGACAATAGCATCATTAAATGTCACACTTGCATCATATCACCATCCAACTATTTTCATATCTACCTTATGAACTATTTGTTTAGATTATAATACACTATAAATTGAATTGTGAGCTCTAGAGGTTGTTCCTAGAATAGAAAAGTAATAGCTATCTTCTTATTTTTGTTGCAGTAGTCCCTTTTTGTTGGATATGAATACCACCTTCAATATTGATAGTATCATCGCAAACGGAAAATTATCATTACCAACTTTGTAGTTTAGTACTTAACATCTTTCTTTCTTGTTTTGTTACTGTTCAATTAAAGCTTTTATCTTCCATTTCATATTATGGCTTTCTTGCAAGGCTCTTTAGTGTCTTTGATCTTAACAAAAATTTTCTTGAATATGTTGATTCTTCCACCTTTTAAATGTTTTTTTAATAATAAAAACAATATTATGATTCTTCATACAAAGAGATAATTTCATTTGAGCTCATCGAATATTTTTGAAGAGGTTGAATTATTAAGAGTACTTAAACTTTCCTCCATTTATTTGTAAAATCAAATAAGGACATATATCGAAATTAAATTAATAACTTTATATCAAAATAAAATGTTTTCTAACTTAGTGTCATTTTCAATTGCAATATGCTTAATGCAAGTACATTTATTGCTTGCAAATATGAAATAATCATTAAGTTAGAATTGAATGTTTGAAAGTTCATTTGAAACTTATGAACTCTATTTTTTTTAATAAGTCTCTAAATAACATTCATATTAATATATGTTTGACCATGAGAAAAATAACTTTATATATGAACTTAAATAAATAGCTCCAATTTCATTAGATAATTTATGTAAACAAACAACAGTTAATTAGATTTTAAAATTAATTGTTCCACAAATAAATAATAGTAAAAATAACAATTCATTGTTTATATTTTATAAACAGAGCTATTAATTAAATTTTGGCCCAATTTAATCCCATTAAACCATTTACACATACAAATATTTTTTTACTTATATGGTCTTATAAAATTGGTAGATGGATTATCAAAATTTTCCTTTAAGAAAATGTATTAGTAACTAATAAATTTCTAGCTTTTCTGAAATCAAATTATGCTTGCATTGATACTTCATTGAATAATCACCAAAGTAAAGATTTGCATCCTAACTATATAATGATGGTTTAAGCATTACTACACTTCTATAAGTAAGTCGGAACCTAAAAATATAGCAACTCAAATAACTCAAAAGATCATTACACTTCCACAAGCAAGTCATAACCTAAAAAATGCAATAAGAAATAAGTTAAACATCATTATTCACTACACTTATATAAAGCATGATTAAACTTCCATAAGAAACTCAAATTAGTCACAAAGATGTAGCAATTCATACATTTCAAATAAGTCACAAACTAAAAGCTAGATGAATTGATCTGGAGTTGGTCCTAATAAAGGAGGAGACTAGAGATAACGAGAAGTTAGCAAGTGTTAAAGAGTGGCTCATGCTAGTAATGGTAGTAGCAACATAGGAAGGCTACAATGATAAATCAAGAGTTAGAGTAAGAGAGGAGCAGCTAGAGTGAGGACTGAGGAGGAGCTACTGGAGTGAGGATTGAAAAGGAGTTAATGGAGTGATTGAAATAAGGAAGGAAATGATATACTGGGTAGAGTAGTTAGGATTAAAATTTAAGAAGTCTTTTTCTTTTCATTTTAGTCCTTATAATTTTTAAATTTATTATCCATTCTTGATAAATATCATTATTTTAAGTATATGTTGATATTGTTAAATACCAACTAAAATAATTGGTACCACTTGTATCTTTTCTCAATATGACACCATGTTTTTGAATATCTCTAACCAGTATGAAATAATATTCATCTTATTGATAATTATTTAGAAGATAAAAATGCACTTAATATGATCAAAAAATAAAGATAAAAAGTGGATGAAAAGACATACTAAGAGAAGTACACATAAACTCTAACAACTTAAAAAATTATACTTTAAATGAAAATTAATTTATTCACTGAAATAATTTAGCCTTTATATAGGCTTAGAAGAGAGGTTATGTTATCCCAAGCTTATGACTATAGTAATATTAACTAATAAGAATTAACTAACCAGTATAGAAGAGGAGAAATAAATTTACATAATTCACTAACTTTAGACTCATTGATCATTAAACCTATTAATACTTGAGATGCTAACGAATAAATAACCTTAACAAACAACTAAATAATCAATCAAATAAGACTTCTGGAATCTGGTGTTGCATTTCAATGATCCTCCTTAACATTGAATTGTTCTTCTCACGAAGCTATATTAATGACAAAAGTTTTCAAGCTTATTCAAAATTTAAGCTTTTGTAAATAAATTAGCAAGTTGGTTTTCCACCTTAATATGCTTTAACTCAACTTCTTCTTACATAATTTTTTCTTTAGTAAAATTATAATGAACTATTACATATATTTTTTTGTCTGAAAACTAGATTCTCTACTAAACATATTATTATCTAGTTATTGCAATATAATGAAATTACATAATCTATTAATTAACATTAATCCTTTAAAAATTGTATAAGTTAATTGCTTTTTAAAGCTACTATTATTTTTGTTTGATATTCTACTTCAGCTGTATATAAAGACATAATTTTCTTTTTTTTACTACGTTGAAAATTTTCTTCCAACCCTAGTATAATATATACCGTATCTTTGAAACATCAAGTATCATGATCAAGTGTATAGTCAACATTGTAATAGCTAATTAACTTGTAGCATTTAATTTTCTTATACAAAAAACCATAACCAAGTGTACTCTTCATATGCTTAGAAATTTAACACGTTACTTTAAGATTAAGCTTCTTTGGATTTTACATATACTAACCCATTACACTAACTACATAAGAAATATCAAGTCTAGTAATAGTTAGGTAGATCAAACTACCTAACAATTTTTGACACATCATTATATCTCTCAAATCCTTCCCTTTATAAGTACACATTTTGAAATTTTGCTCTCTTTAGTAAATATAGTATAATAGTTTTTCTTATAGAGAGAGATTCCCTTTTTACTATGATGAACTTCTAAACTAAGAAAGTGCTTGAGCTATCTGAGTTCTCTCATATGAAAGCAATCTAATGCATTCCCCTTTTTTTAGAGAATTTTTTCTTTACAATCTTATGTTATGATTAAATTATCCATATACACTTGCAAAATAGCTATATTTTCTCCATTAGCTTTGATAAAAGAACTAGAATATGTAAATATCATCTAATAACAATTATGAGTAAGAATTTAGCAGTCACCATATTATGCCATCAATGTTTATTTTAATCCATATAACACCTTCTTAAGCTTACACATATATTTAGGATGATCTTAACTTGAAACCCCATTAGTTGATTTATGTGAATTTATCGATCCAACTCCTCATGAAAAAAATGCATGCTTTGCTTCAATTTTATACAAGTTATAGTCTTTCCTAGCTATAAATGCCAAATAGTTGTAATCTTTGTAAATGGACTAGATGTTCCATCATAGTTTAGTTCATATTGTTAAGAGAACTCTAAAGCAACCAAATGAGCCTTGGTCCTTTCAATTGATCCATCTTTGTGGTGTTTTATCTTATAAACCCATATGTAGGAAGTAGGATTCATATCTCCTAGCCTTGGTTATGCGTGTCAAATACACTGGAAACAAAACCTAACTTTGCACATCTAAATTTATAGTAGTGGTGAGTAAAGATTGTATCCACAAGGAATTTACGTGTAGCTTTTGTAATGAAAGAAATCAGTGTTTAGTGTATGGGGGGAGGGGAGTTTGGATGGTTTCAAATAATAAAACAAAGTAAAATTGAACTATTGAAAGTAATTTAAATCAAACTGTGAGAAAAAGATAAAATTGATGAATGAGTTTGGAATCTAGTTTCTGGCCAATCTTAGCCTACATACCAATAAGCACACTTAATTATACCTCTCTTAGAAACTATTAATTGGAGGTTAATAATAAGCTCTATTAATCCTGATTTTTCCTTAAACTGTGTTTAATCAAAATAATCTCTTTAACTAAACCTAACTATCAAACAACCTAGAATAAGCTCTTTAGATTTAATAAAACAACTACATTACAAACTAGGAAAATAGATTAATTTAGGCAACAAACATACAAGTTTAGATTATTTAACCTATCTTATTATATTCCTAATAATTCATTGACGTTAGTTTACTACAAATGAATTGAAAATACAATTATTACGTATTGTATTCCATATTCTGGAAATGGTTTTTGCATAAACAATCAATTAAGAATGAGAATGTTAATCATCCATACATGAATACCCAAAACAATAAGTGAAAAATAGCATAAAAAATCTTTAAAGATAGGGAGTTAACAATATCTAGTGAAGCGATGTTCATATATGATCTTTTTCTTTGATTTAACCTTCGAACCGGAAAGAAGAAGACTAGCCCTCCATGGATCTCAAAGAAGAATGTTTTCTACCTACTTTCGTTGGTTGCTCACAAGTCTACTTATATGAAAAAATAGGTTCCTACAAAGATGAACGGTTAGATGCACGACCATGCATCAAACCATGCATCCTAAAAAAAATTTCATCATCGAATTTATACACGGTCGTGCATCATGCAGGTTATGCTAGTTCTTCATTTTATTGTCCCATCTTCACCCTAATTCATTTACTTCTTGTTCTACAAAGACAAATGAGTTTGAAAATCAAAAGGATGGTTCAAGGATTGCAAATTTAACCCATTTTAGTTCTTGTTCTTCCAACTTATATCTAAAACCAAGTATGAACTAAGTGTTACTGAGTAAATTTATAAACAATTAAACATATATCACTTGGAACAAATTCCTAACCTTAATTTTATTTTTTTAATATCAATTTTCTCTTCTATAACTTTAGTTTATTTTAGATTTTAAAATGCTTCCTTGAATGTCTATAGTTCTTCTGTGTCTGCTTCCTCTACTATGATAATATTTGACATATTTAGGATTTAACGTTTTTTCTAATTGATATTTTGAGTGGAGTTAACATTTCTACTTCATTAGGCTCACTTTATTCACTTGGTCATTGACAACACCCACTTTCTGAAGACTTTAAGCTATGCATTCTTTAAATTTGAGAAGATTGCAATGCATATTTAAAAACACCTGGGTCTTAAAGTACTTCCTTATATAAAGACCACCACAAAAAAGCTTAGTCGAACATTTCATTTTGGGAATTGTAGAACTTTCCAATTATAGGATCTTAACATCTCCACCCTTTGACATTCATAACTGATTGAGATACACTTTATAATCTTTTTGTCATCTTTCTATGTAATTAGTTAGGTATAAATACATAGAATACATGTACAAAAACTTGAAAATAACTAAATGTAGGTTTTATGTTCCACAATCTTTTAAAAAGTGAAAGAAAGTATAACCTTTATTGCGGAAGTTAATTGGTTATAAAAGTATAGTCTTCATTGCTTTTACATAAAATCTTTTTAGTGCAATCTTCGTGTGAAGCATACTCTAAACGTCAAATTTGGAAGATGTTTGATCTGTCTCTTAATTACACTATTTTGCTATAGTGTGTTAGCAAATGTAAACTAATGATGTCTTAGACAGTCTCAAAGGAACTAAGAAAAATTATGTAAGTTATACTCTCCTTTATTGTTAGTAAGAAAGAAGCAAATTATTTTATTCAATTTTACTTTAAGTGTCTCTTTGAACTCTGTAACTTCAAAAATCTATAAGATTTTACCTTTACAATGTAAATACACAATGAAATTCACCATATACTTTATCTCATGAATGACCTGAAAAATCTAATCACATCAAAGTTTATTAACTTTATAGTACCTTTACTTAAGGCTTGGACACCTCATATGGAAACTAATAGCCTATTTGATATTGTAGCCTACTTAATTGTTTAGATCTAATTTCAAATAGGACAAGTCCTTCCAACATCTAGTTTTTTATCATCACATCTATCTTGAAATAGCTTATATGAATCAATCACATGTGGTATAAATTTTTTATCTTATTCTTTTGAGTCTTGTTTATAGATGCAATCTCTGCTGCCATCAACTAGAATAACTTTAATCTTTATCCCTCTATCATCAACTTTTCTAAAATCTTATAATTATGATATAGCTTCACATTTTGTTAGAGAAATAAAACAAAATGACCTAAAAATGTTAGTTATGCTACCAAAAGCATGTTTTTCTTCTTACCTAAAATATGGTAGACATTTTGTAGTGGCATTTCATATGGTTTGAGTAGCCAAAGTCAAAGATCCAAACATTCTTATAACTGATATACTTTAACATTGTTATAGTAAAGCTAATTCCTATTATTCAATTATAAAGAATGTTTTTGCATCTCATTTTTCTTCACATTTGAAAGTATCAACAAACTTGTTCTTTGATTGAGAATCTTTCTCTATGTGACGTTTCTTCCTGCAATTATAGCACCTCCCCTTAAACTTTTTATTATTTCTATAATGTTATGGTGTGATCACTGCATGAGTGAACGCCTCATCTTGATGACTCTTCACGTTATCTTCATTTCTTTTTGATCCATTGATAATGTTCAAGTTAGAATTCCACCTAGTTCTATTAGAAATGGTGCTTCGTCTTTATTTTTTAGTGAAATTCTTCTCATTTGCTTAGTCAAAAATTCTTGAACTTAATAAGTAATGGCTGATTTTACTATCCTTATATTGGAACAATAAAGCCTTTATGTTCAAATCTCAAACTCTGATTGGTTATTCTCTTCATCTTGGTTTTTTAATTAAATCTTGAGGAACTAACTTAAAAATGTTGACATTACAACTTCTCTTTTAAAAGTACTAAGTGACCTTCATGTCGTGATATACTATTGACAATAACTTGCTCTCTAGAAGTTAGAGCCTAGTATCATTCTTCTTTATAAAAAAATCTTAGTGACTGTATCTCAAGATTCTATGGAGGTTATGACATCTCGGATATGCTTTAGCACATCTTCTTTAAACATATTTTTTTAATGCGAAAATTGTTTTGCCTGCTTTAATATTTAATTTCTTCAGTACACCATCTACATTTTCTACGTATGGTTACGTAACTTCACTTTTGTTATTGACCTCTGACAAGTTTTGGCCTTGCATTTATAACATCATATATGTAAATTAGGAATTGTAGTTTTGATTGCTGAGATTTTTTTTCACTAGTGACTTGAAGATCACTCATCTTGCTAAAAGAAAGCTCTCATGTAATTAGTATAAGACTCTTGCAATCGACATACTTTGATACCACATTGTTGAACACAATAGTACACAAAACTTTATATGATCTCTCTAAAGGCAAAAAGTGCACTTAACATGCTCACAAAATAAATATGTAAGATATTTATGGATCGAATAATTTTGTGCGTACCTATATTCATAATTTCGTGTTCTTTCTGGAAAACTTTTTATTCCTTCTCTTCTTTCTTTCATTAATGTGTCTTCAATCATTAAGATAATAATTCAGTATATATTCATAAGTTTTTCTAAAACTTATATATGAATTGTTCCAATCATTGTGTTGCTTCACGAACCATTATGATAGTTCACGAACCATCATGATGGTTCACTAACTAGTACGATGATGTTGAAAGAGAGAGGGAAAGGGTCTGTTGTAGCACCCAACTCCAACAAGACCTGAACCCAACATCGATGGGTGATATCTGAGTCTGTGTCCCGCGAGGGTGGCATGCTAGAGCACTCAATCACTCAATTTCAGTGCAATTTTTTTAAAAACCACAAACATAAAGTGCAGAAATTGATAACCAAATCGGGCCCATTAAAATTTCAACATAAATATATTTGTACACACACATTTTGCAAAAGTTTTTGAATATGTTATTTGATACAAAAATTACAGAAAGTATACAATTCATTATAAGAAGAAAAAGTACAATGCAGATGTGAACTGATCCCGAGCTTTATCTTTTACTGTATGTTGTAGGAATACTCCTGTTTGCCAACCGAGGTATTCTTCTGAGTCCTGAAAAATATTTGCAAATTTTGGGTGACTTTTGCAAACTCAATGAGTGACCATCATCGATGGCTCACCTAGTCATATAACACTTAATTCACATTTCACATTATTTCACATTCGCATTCAATTTCACACTTAATCATTCATTTTATGCATATGTAGTGCACATGTGACTCACTTTTCATTTGTTACTTTGTTGTGACCGAGTGCCTAAACTGTCCCATATAGGGCTCATTGATAATTGTCCCTTATCCACTTGGGGGATACAGGACTCATTAAACGTTGAGCCTG